>CM049371.1:32273014-32415514 GCA_026937815.1 Etheostoma perlongum
TTCTCCGACCAATCTCACGCTCCATGGTCCCCTCACTCGCGAACAAGACCCCAAGGTACTTAAACTGCTTCACTTGGGGTAAGGACTCACTCCCCACCTGAAGAAAGCACTCCATCGGTTTCCTGCTGAGAACCATGGCCTCAGATTTAGAGGTGCTGATCCTCATCCCAGCCGCTTCACACTCGGCGGCGAACCGATCCAGTGAGTGCTGAAGGTCACAGACCGATGATGCCATCAGGACCACATCATCTGCAAAAAGCAGCGACGAGATCCCGAGCCCACCGAACTGCAACCCCTCCCCGCCCCGACTACGCCTCGATATCCTGTCCATAAATACAGGATTGGTGACAAAGCGCAGCCCTGGCGGAGGCCAACCCTCACCTGGAACGAGTCCGACTTACTGCCGAGAACCGGACACAGCTCTCGCTTTGGTCATACAGAGATTGGATGGCCCTGAGAAGGGACCCCTCACCCCATACTCCCGCAGCACCTCCCACAATTTCTCCCGGGGACCCGGTCATACGCCTTCTCCAGATCCACAAAACACATGTAGACTGGTTGGGCATACTCCCAGGCCCCCTCCAAGATCCTTGCGAGAGTGAAGATCTGATCCGTTGTTCCACGGCCAGGACGGAATCCGCATTGTTCCTCTTCAATCCGAGGTTCGACTATCGGCCGAACCCTCCTTTCCAGCACCTTGGAGTAGACTTTACCAGGGAGGCTGAGAAGTGTGATACCCCTGTAATTGGCACACAACCCTCTGGTCCCCCTTTTTGAAGAGGGGAACCACCACCCCGGTCCGCCACTCCTTAGGCACCGTCCCAGACCTCCACGCAATGTTGAAGAGGCGTGTCAACCAAGACATCCCCTCCACACCCAGAGCCTTCAGCATTTCTGGACGGATCTCATCAATCCCTGGGGCTTTGCCGCTGTGGAGTTGTTTGACTACCTCAGCGACTTCCACCAGGGAAATTGACGACAATCCCCCATCATCCTCCAGCTCTGCCTCTACCACAGAGGGCGTGTCAGCTGGATTTAGGAGTTCCTCAAAGTGCTCCTTCCACCGCTCTATTACCTCCCCAGTTGAAGTCAACAACGTCCCATCCTTACTGTAAACAGCTTGGATGGTTCCTCGCTTCCCCCCTCCTGAGGTGGCAAACGGTTTTCCAGAAGCACCTTGGTGCCGACCGAAAGTCCTTCTCCATGTCTTCTCCGAACTTCTCCCACACCCGCTGCTTTGCCTCTGTCACGGCAGAGGCTGCAGCCCTTCAGGCCTGTCGGGAGCCTGCAACTGCCTCCGGAGTCCTCCGGGAAAACACATCCCGGAAAGACTCCTTCTTCGTTCGGACGACTTCCCTGACCATCGGTGTCCACCAGGGTGTTCGTGGGTTACCGCCCCTTGAGGCACCTAAAACCCTAAGACCACAGCTCGCCGCCGCAGCTTTAGCAATGGAGACTTTGAACATTGTCCACTCAGGTTCAATGCCCCCAGCCTCCACAGGGATGCCCGAAAAGCTCCGCCGGAGGTGTGAGTTGAAAGTCCGTCGGACAGGGGCCTCCTCCAGACGTTCCCAGTTTACCCGCACTACCCGTTTGGGCTTACCAGGTCTGTCCAGAGTCCTCCCCCATCCCCTGACCCAACTCACCACCAGATGGTGATCAGTTGACAGCTATATGTATATATATATATATATATATGTATGTATATGTATATGTTACGGTACGGCGGAATGGAGGACCCAAATGCAGAGAACAGGGAGGCTCAAGGGAAGGTTCAATTGGATTTATTGTACAGTCCAAAACACAGGGAAAAGGCTTCATAAAAAACAAGAAAATCCAAAACACAAAAAACCCCAAGGCTAAAGAGGGGGAAAATCCAAAAACAGGTCCGGGGAAAATAAGGGTAAAAAAACAGGAAATAAACACAGGGAACAACTCACGGGGACGACGAACACGCAGACTGGCACATGTAGGTTAGACAGAGAACTGGAAGGATCTGACAAGGGACAAAGGAAACACAGGGGTTAAATACAAGAGGCAACGAGGTAATGGGGAACAGGTGAGACGTCAGGTGAATCACATTAGGGCGGGGCAGGACAATCAGACAAACACTGCAAAGCTAAACAAGACAAGACAAGACAGGAAACAAGACTACCACAATAAAACAGGAAGCAGATCAAACAGACACAGGGAAAAACAAGACAGGACCAGGGAAAGAACTAAGATAAAAACACAAGGAGACCAAGGAAAGGGGAAAACAAACCCCAACCCACAACAGGACCCCCCCCCCAAGACAGATGCCAGATGTCACAAAAAAAACCCCCAAAGAACACAAAACAACCCTAAGAGGGCGAACCACAGACCGGAGAGAGGGGGACCGAGGACCAGGGGAGCTAGGGCACAGGGAAGCGGGGGCCAAAGGGCGCTAGGGAAAAAGACAAAGGAGACAGAAGAACACAGGGAGCAAAGGCACAAGGACACGAGGGCTCCGGGGACCAGAGACAGAGGAGACCGAGGAGCACAGGGAACGGAGGCACAGGGGGCTAGAGAGGAGGAGGTGAGAGAAGGAAACTGGTGAGGAGACAACGGAGGGGACGAGAGAAGGGAGACGAAGGAGGCTAGGAAAGACGGGACCCAGGAGCACAGGGAAACAAAGGCACAAGGGAACGAGGAGACGAGGGAGGCGAGGTGACAAAACGCGAGGGGAGACAAGACGGACAGAGGAGACAAGACGAAGAGAGGAGACGGAAAACGCAGGAAACTGGACGAGAGGGGCAACGTGATGAGACGAAGGAGAAGAGGAGACGAGGCAAAAGGGACAAGGAGACAGGCCAGGGGCAAAAGAGGGACGAGAGAAGGGCACGAGGAAACAGTACAAGGAAAGAGGGTGCAAGGATGGAGGGCACAAAACAGTCCCGAAAAAGGCTGGAGACGGATGGCGAGCGAGGGGCTAGAGGAGAGGAAACAAAGGAGGGACTGTGGATAGGGAACACAGAAGGGAGAGAGGGTTGGAGAGACAGAGGGCGAGGCTGACTGAGGCAGAGAAGAAGACAGCGTGACACAGAGAGTCAGGCAGACAAAAACAGGGACAGGCAGAGACAGAGCGAGAGGGACACACAGAGAGAGGGAGTCCAAGAGAGACAACGGATGACAAAACAGAGAGCCAGACAGGCAAAGAGGGAACAAGACAGACAGACACAGTGACCAAGAGGGAGAGACACGGAGAGCAAGGCTGGCAGGAAGAGAAAGAGAGACAGAGAGTTAGAGACGTAGAGACCCACCTCGAAAGAGGGAGAGCGACAGACAACAATCAGAACGAGGGAGAGAGAGAGACAGAGTACAAAACAGACAAACGGACACAGGGAGAGACAGAAGGGAAAAGACAGAGCAGGACCGACAGGGAGAGGAACATACATAGAGACAACAAACAGCAAGAGGTACAGAAAGAATAAGACGGGCAGACACCGGGAGCAACAGAGACAGAGCAACGGAGACGGGGCGAGGGCAGAGACAAACAAGGGATAGGAGGAGAGGGACAGAGAAAGGGAGCCGAAAAGCGACCAGGGGCCGGAACAGCGCGGCACGGAGAGGGAGCACAGAGAGAAGGGCGAAGAACTCTGAGAGGTAGAGACGGGCTGGAGAAAACAGAGAGGCACAGGGAGAGTCTCTAGAGACCTCCGTTCAGCCAGTCTGATGGTCCTAGAGGTTCCTAGGTCAAAACTGAAATCGAGAGGTGATCGAGCCTTTTCAGTGGCTGCTCCAACTCTGTGGAACTCATTGCCTGTAGCTGTGCGGACTGCTAGAAGCTTGTCCACTTTTAAATCATTGCTGAAGACTTATTTATTTGAAATAGCGTTTGGCTCAGGGGAGCCGCACTGATGAATGTTGTACTCTGTTTTCTTGGTATTTGTTATTTACTATGTCTTTTATTGTATCTGTTTTTACTGTGAAGTACTTTGGTAGGCCTCGGCCTTGGAAAGGTGCTATACAAATAAATTTGACATTGACATTGACATTGAGTCACCCGTATACACAAAGAGAAAAAGGGAGAGCTAGGGACCGAGCGAAGGGGACACACAGAGTGGCCGGCGGGGAGACAAAGCAAGGCAGAAGACAAGACACAGAAAGCCAGACAGGGACCGACTGAGACAGAGGGGAGAAGGGGGCCGAGGCACCAAGAGCAATACAAGCACAGGGAAAGAGGGACAGAAGGTGGAAAATACAAACGCACACAGGGAGAGAGGTACAGAGACACAGAGAGTGAGGCAGACCATTACAGGGGCCCAGAGAGACCAAAAGCGAAACACCGAGAGACAGAGGCAGAGAAGCGAGTAAAGAGACAAGGCGGGTGAAAAGACAAGACCAAGGAGAGGGACGGGACGAACGAGGAGGGGATAAGACGACGAGACAAAACAAGGGAGACACAGACACGGAGAGTCAGACGGACTAACACATGGAGGGACAGGGAGACAAGGCAGAGAGGGAAGCAAGGAAAGAGACAAAGCAACAAGACAGGGGACAGAACGAGAGGTGACTAGCCCAAAGAGAGGGACAGGGCAAGGAGACAAAACGATGGGGACAGTGACCCAGGGACAGAGGAGAGACACAGGGAACAGAGCTAGGAGGCGCGAGGAAACGCCTGAATGGGCGTACAAAAAAAGCCTGCGGGAGGGCACACGGCGAAACCCAGTAGAGGGAACCCTGGAGATGCGAGGACGCCCACAAGGGGGCGCAAGGGAGGCGCGAGAAAGCCCACGGAGGGGCGCACGAGGGACACTAAGAAGCCCACGGGGGGGCGCACTAGGAAAACAGAAAAGCCCACGGAGGGGCGCACGAGGAACACGGAGAAGCCCACGGAGGGGCGCACTAGGAGCACGAGAAACACGGAAAAGCCCACGGAGGGGCGCACGAGGAACACGGAAAAGCCCACGGAGGGGCGCACTAGGAGCACGAGGAACACGGAAAAGCCCACGGAGGGGCGCACGAGGAACACGGAAAAGCCCACGGAGGGGCGCACGAGGAGCACGGAGAAGCCCACGGAGGGGCGCACTAGGAGCACGAGGAACACGGAGAAGCCCCCGGGGGGGCGCACGAGGAAACTTACGGACTGACAGGCTGGACTCGGACCGAACAGGCGAGACAGACGTGGATGTAGACGGGACGGCCAGCATGGAGACAGGCGGGTCGGGTTCAGGGACAATTTTGCGTGGGACGGACGGGGACGGTGTGGCTATAGACTGATCAGGTTTGGAGCTAAACACGGAAGGGGCAGACGCAGGGAAAGGGAGGAAAACGGGGACAGGAACAGGGACAGAGACGGTGACCGGGACAGGGACAAAGACCGGAACAGAGACAAACACAAGGACTGAAACAAACACGGGGACAGACAAGGGAAAAGGGACAAGCACAGGGACAGGGACACGAACAGGCACAGAGACAGGAACGGGAACAGACACAGTGACGGGAACAAACACAGAGACAGGGACAGACACAAGACCAGGGAGACTAGGACTAGGAGAGGCAAAGACATGGGGGACAGGGGTTCCTGCGGGCCTGGGACCAAGGCCAGGACCGGAGGAAGCCGGGGAACCCCCAGAACCGGGACCAGGGGGACCCCGGGAGCCAATGCCCAAGGAGGACAGGAGCCCAGACACCTGCTGGGGATCGGGGGCGCCAACCGCCGACCGAGGGCCAAAAGTGTTGGCCGTCAGCCGGGGGCCAGGGCCACCGAGCACCAGCCGGGGGTTGGAGGTGCTAGACCTCTGGTCAGGGTCGTGAGGGCTGGCCAGTCGGTCTGGAAGTCCGGTCGGCCAGTCCGAGTCAAGGGGTCCGGTCGGCCGGTCAGGGAGTCCGGTCAGCCAGTCAGGGGGTCCGGTCGGCCGGTCGGGTTCAGGGGGTCCGGTCGGCCGGTCAGGTTCAGGGGGTCCGGTCGGCCGGTCAGGGGGGCCGGTCGGCCAGTCAGGGTCAGGGAAACGGTCGGCCGGTCAAAGTCTGGGGGGCCGGTCAGCCGGTCAGGGTCTGGGGGATCGGGAGCCGGCGGCTGGGGGTCCGCCTCGTCGGCGGGAGCCGGCGGCTGGGGGTCCGCCTCAACGGCGGGAAGACAACACAAGGGTTAACAAGGTCTCATTCTCTAATAAATTTGTTGATGTACATAATTGCTTGAAAATAAACACATCTCGAAACACGTAATTTTTCGAACATGCAGAACATTTTTAACCTTTCAGGAGGATAATAATTCCCTTTTACATAAATAAAGACATAAATTGATGCATACACTTTCACCAGAATGTAGGAAATTAGGTGTTTGACACTCAACATTTTATGGAGCACACACCCCCAGTCCTAATCTGCTCCCCCCCCCCCCCCAATGTGGAAACAAGACCTATGCCCTTTAGCCCGCAGGTCATTTTTATGCTAATTTCATATGTGTGCTGGAGTCTGGCCTATGTTAAAACTGCTGTAACATGTGTATCACTTTAACTCTAAATGTGAAGAGCAGAGGCGAAGAAAGGAGAGAGGAGAGCGCTGGTGAATTTCCCACTGCTATCTGTGAAATGTGGGTTAGATGTTTCGTGGAACTTGCATCAGTGTTTAGCGATTGTCAATGCTGCTTTAGCACGGCATTATGGGGATTCTCCTCCTAGGAGTGGCAACTGTCGCAATATTTTGGTGCATCTGAAAAAAATGGAGATGCCTTGAATACACATGCTATTAATAATTAACTCTGTGCTTTATTCCCCTTTTGAAAGTTATTATGCAAAATGAATATTTCATACGGGTACAGGCTGTACATGACAACTGTGCTAAGACAAAGGATAGTAATGGCACAAAGTTTGACAAGTCTGTCTGGGCTTGCTAAAAAATCATTGGCCTTCATCTTATATTTAGCATTCAAGAGACGCCATGAGATGAATCTCTATTTTGGTTCACTTTCCTATTCATGAGTTCTTCTTTCCCACCCATATGTGCAAAATATAACAAGTGTTCCATTTTGAATGAAGATGCACAGTGGTAAGCCTTCCTGTTTGGAGATCCTCACTGTCATTAGCCCCTCAGGATCTGCAAGCTGCTCTTGTGATCCACATCAGTCCTTAACACTTGGACCCTGAAGCCACTTGGCAATCTCCAGAGACAGGATCCCCCCCACCTTTCTTCTGTGGCACTTCAGACACACTCTGCCATCCCACCATATCCTGGGCCTTCAGTGTCTATTGGGCTTTAACAATGCATGTAAGCCTCCCATTAGCATGTGTATAATCGCAACTCTTCTCTTTTTGCAGCATTTTCTAATCTTTGTGTTTGAATCTAACACTTTTGAGATGATAAATGATTCTGTAATGTCTGACTGCATTTGTTTCTTTACAGATCTGCTTCAAACGGTTTTGAACTTAAATTGGTTTTGCATTAAAGATGTTTGCTTTCCAATAAATCATACCAGTCAAGTCACTTGAATCGATTAAAGTATTTATTTGCGATTAATCACACACGATTGTCCAAAGTTAACTCGCGATTCATTTTCTATCTGTTCTAAAATATGTGCTGCATCGGTTCCTGATGTCCCAAACTACGGAACATCCCAAGGCCCAAATGACAGAACATGTGTGTAATGGCACGTCTAAACAATAGGTGGCGGAATGTACCTAAACTCACATTATGATGTTAATTTTGACAGCCCTAATTGAAATGATTCAAAACTGATCTTGGCTCAGCCAATAATGGGTTGACTAACGCTTTGAAGGTCTTAGGCAAAAAGGGTTAATGGCTGATCTGTAGAAGCATGGGAGACAACATCCTGTCACAGAAAGAAGCAATGTGTACAAAATTTAAACGGGGCACACTTCACACGTCAAAAAGTGTAGTAGTGTAAAAAAAGTTCAATTCATGTCTAATTTCTCACCTTTGCACAATAAGTGAAAAGGTGTTATTTGGGAATATCAATTGTAATGCCAGCGTTTTCATTCTGCACTTGACTGATTACTCCAAGATGATTGTTACTTTTTGCAGTGTTCTTTAGCACAGGAGTCCCAACAATCTGATCTATATGATATTCCACTCCACCGTGCTGTATAAAAGCTAGCGGCTGTTATTGCACACAAATCCTTTTTTTTTAAGCTTCTGACATCTCTTTGTCTCAACATTTCTCCCTCTCCTCTCATTTAGTCCTATTTTCTCCCTGCTCTCTTGTCTGACTCTCTTGTCCCATGATATGCCCCAGAGAGACACAATTATCCACTTCATTTGAGTCGTGGTGCTAATGGTTGAGACTGGCCTCTTGGGGAGTTTGGGGGTGGGGGTGGGGGGCGATAGGTAGCAGTAATTGTAAATGGTATAATGAGTGTGGAATGGCCACAATCTAGCGCTCCGCCATTACAGGTGGCCCACTCCTGCCCCCCACCTTCCCTCCACCTTCCCTCCAACATCACATCAACAACAAGTGACCCCCCTTCTCTCATTCAGGGTTCAGCAGAGACAGAAAATATTAACCTCACAGACCATTAATCCCAAGTGGTTTGGCTGTTGCTCCTTTTTGCCTCGTCCTGTGGGTGGTCGCCTCGCCTTCTCTTTCACTTTGACCCTATTCTAATTTTTTTTTTTGTCATAACTTTTGTCTTTTTTCCTGACAGATCAAATTAAACCTGTAGCTCTGGACTGGTTTCAGTCGCTTTGAGCCATGACATAGTACGCATTGCTCACACTCACAGGAATTAATGTCTCTCTCTTCTTTCTTTTTCATCTTTAACACCCTTAACATCTGTTCAGCTTCATATCCTGTGAAGGTATGAATCAGTCTCTATCCTTTTATTAATTCATGTGATTGGTTCATTTGTCCATCTGCCAACTGTCTGTCTGTATATATGCCAACAGTGTGGATTGAGAGAATCAACATCACTTCGTCTCTGCTATACTAACATGTTAAAAATAATCTGTCAAAACTGCTATTATTGATATCTTATTAAAGATGTTATTGAAGTAAATGCAAAAAATAAATGCAAGAAATGCTTACACACATTCGAAAAAATATTTATTGTTTTTTGTCTTTTTTAATTGTTTTTTTTTTGGGGGGTTTGGCTTCCTCTGGCATTCCTTGTGTTGGTAATGATAAATAAAAAAGTTCCTTGACTTTTTTTTCATAAGCACACTTTCCAAGGGCCCAGCAATGAAAAACTACTTTATTATAAAATGTTTAAAAAATGTCTGAAACAACAAAAGTAAGAAACAAATGAAACAGAAGACTTATTCTTCAAAGTAATAAGATTTTCATGTCATTTTCAAACGTCTGTTAAATGATATCTATTTATGAATGAGGGAACACAATGATATTTGAGCCTGTGGGCCACTGATGAAAGCCCTTGCATTTGCAGTAAAGGGTGTCTGTGGAATGAACATTTCCGGGAAAAATGACAAGCAATATGAAGCAGCGTATTGTTTTTTTTGGTCTCTCTTACGAGTAAACCGTTACTACAGCGGAACAAACACAAGAGCGAAGACAACTGATTTGACTGACTGAATTGACATATGTGATTATCCATCAACATCCATTCCTTTAATTTTAGTCTAAATAATTCCTAATTTCTGCTTTTCTAACTCAAACATTAGGTATAATTTCCTAATAAATGAGCTTTATTGACCATAAATTCTAAAAAATAACTAAAACTAAAGTTAATAAGTTAGTGTTAGGTAGTGTTGAAAACAGTGAAAAAAGTGACAAACATTGAAAAAAAGCATCAAAAGTGTTAAAGAGGGACAAATGTAAGAAAAAGTTAACATTGATAACATTATTTTGACGTGAAGACAACACAAGTCAACTATCTTTTCCCAGTGCTTTTATCATGTAATGAGATATTTCTTATTTTTCTGTTATCTTGCTTGTTTTTTTGCAATAACCACCACCATTATTACCCATAGTAGATACCATAAAGGTCAGAGGTAAAGTGAGCCGGCCTTTTATTAATAAGTAAATTAATCTGATTTGTCAGTTTTATGCACCCATGTATCTATCAACAACGCAATGCTGGGAGTCAAACTACACTGCTAAAGTCAGTTAAACAGATGAAGTGACAATAACGTTGTTGGTAGTTCCGGTTGCAAACGGATTCAGTACGTAACGACGCACTAACATGCTGACAGATTCAGAATTTTTTGTGTTTTTAGCTGAGCTTGACCAGAGAATACTCAGACACATCGGTGATGCAGTTTTGCCTTCATTGTTCTTTGGGAAGTTTTCTGCAAGTGATATATGTAGCTTGATATAAAGTGAGCACCCAAACCGCACTCCGTTTAACCCTTGTATTGGCTTCCCGTCAACCATGGAAAAACCCCATTGTGGTAATTTTTTTTCACCATTATCACTTTTTTTCTGACATTTTTGTCACTTTTTCAATGTTGTGGGTGTTTTTTTTTGGTGTTTTATTCCCAAAGTTTTTTGATATTTTTAATGTTGACATTTTCAGCGCTTATTTCGACAGGCCATTTTTTGTGACAAAAAATATGAACTGAAAACGGGTCAAATTTGACCCAAGGACAACATGAAAATAGCCTTTTAAATGCTATATTCAGAAAAAGGGTCATATTAGGAGGCAATTTGGTCTTGTGTGCTCTGATTAATTAACACAACCGTTGTTTAAAAAAATAAAATCAACTCCTGACATTTCCTCCTGCTGTTCTTCACCACGGTATGGAAGCGAACCAGCTTTGAAAGGTGCGATGGGCAATGGGTGACGGGACTTCTGGTTGATGTCGAAGTATTGTTAAACAAAACGAGGCAAGCTCGCCCCTCCCTCCTCCTCATCCTGTCCCCTCTCCCTCCCTTCCGTGCTACAGCACACTAACCCGCCAACCCACACCTCCAAATTCTTCTTGTTGATTATTGGCTGGAATGCTGGAATGTTTGGTGGTGCAGGTTGGCACAGGTTGTTTTTGCTGGCGTTTGTAGACCCTGGGCTGTCTACAGAGACCACATTTTTTACAGTGTGTTCTGGGGACAGGCAGCTAGCAGATAGTGAGATGTTTTTTACAGTGTGTTCTGGGGACAGGCAGCTTGCGGATAGGGAAGAGATGTTTGCTGTATGTGACAAAAAATGCCTGAAACGCGTGACATTGCTTAGAGCAACGTTTTTAAAGTAACAATTTTGTTTTAAATAAGTTAAATGCTGTGCATGTTAAAGTGGTTCATGTGATTTCCAAAAGTAACTGATACATATTTTTAGAAACTTTAAAGAAATGTCTCACATCATTTTCCCCCTACATCAGATCTTAGGATTCCCCCACCTGCCAATTGGATTTTGATTTATAGTTCCATGTACATTTTTTTTTTCTTCATATTGTCATATTGTGCCAGGCTATATTGTGCTTGTATTTCATTCCATTTTGGATACAAGCGACAGTGGCTGACAAGGCCTGCCTTGTTTTACTAGACTATGAGACCATTTCATACAGCGGCCATCCTTATGTTCTTTCATTGATTGTAATAGAGGGCAGCTGATAAGAAGATAAGATAACTGAGCCTTCCTTTAACTTGCTAATGTTGCCTTCAGTTTCAACAATCTCAAAACCTGTAGGAGAAAACACAAGCAACCAATCACAGTTCTTGCAGTCCCGGCCTGGTTTCTCCATAGTGAAATGCCATTTTGAAGCCATGGATTTGCATTAATGCTGTAGCCATCTTGGTGTTAAGGAGCCAGAAGTGCCATACATGGACAAAAGGGCGGAGCTGTGGAGGACGACGAGGCTAAGCCAGTGTCTCTATGGTTTCAGTGGCGCTGCACTAAGCTAAATGCTAAAGAAGGAAATTCAAATTTTCAAACCTTTTGATCAGGGCTTGACATTACATTTTTTGCACACCAGCCACCGTGGCTAGTGGTTTTCCAAAAGCTACTAGCCACTCAGCAACTTCAATTGCTGCTATTTTGTGGAAAATTACGTTCTCTTTGAATAAAGTTAACTATGGAGTGCAACAATTAGCCTGAAGAACCAGATTTACAACCCTTTTAAATGTAAATGAGCACTGAAAACACAAATCAAGACTACATAAAGTATAGCATTGCAGTCATCAAAGCTCTGATAATGTGTAAAGATCCTTTTTGTATGAAAACATGCAACCGAATAAGACACAGACATAAAAGAGTAGCTTCTTATGCATAGGCTAGGTGGTGCAGGGTTGTAGGAGATTAGTAGAAGTAGTTCAAAGTGATTTGGAGCTCCCTCGCGTGTCACTAAGCAACCGGCATGCGCCCTCGGTGACAGGACCAGACATCCTGCTAAATTGTCCTGCTGCACGCTCTCTCTGGACTTCTTTTACAAGTGGCTAACGAGAGTGACTGTGTTACTCGCCACTGACGAAATCTACCTGCATTTGGCGGGTTGACTGGTGCTAATGTCAAGCCCTGCTTCTGAAACGAGTTGGTCTACGGGAAGACAACACAAGGGTAAATACTTTTGGTCTCTAAAATGTCAGAAAATGGTGAAAAATGTGGATCTGTGTTTTTACCCAAAAAGTCCTAAGATGATGTCCTCAAATGTCTTAAGTCCACAATTCAAAGATATTCAGTTTCCTGTCCCAGAGGACATAGTCACATCTAACACGCTGACATCAGAGAAGGTTAACGGTCCGTGTACTTGGCGGCCAACGGATTTTTGTTTTGATATTAAAAAACGGAAAACGAAAAACAATCTCGTTATCCGATTTTCTTTGATGCGTAAAATCTTCTTTTTATGCGAAAATAAAATACGGGTGTATACGTCTCATTTCTCAATTTTACAATGTTTTTTTTCGTGACCCGGAAGCGATCGTCAGTAGTCTGTAAGTGTTAAGCGGTTGTACGCATAGACATAATAAAGAGTAGACGCCGCATCGACCGCTACTGCCTATTGCCGCTGACGAGATTTGGGGCCGCCATCTTGGACCGGTCACCCGCTCCACTCAGTGTAATGTGTTTGGCAGGTGCAATGAGCTGTCAGCGCGTTTAATTAATCAATCTCACTGGATACCCAACTGATTTTCATGTTTTTTTTTGCTACAAAGGTCATACATGTAGCTATGATACAGGACACATGATTAGGCGTATTTTAATATTCATAGTGTGCTTAACAGTAATAGAATATTCTGATATGATATAAATTCACCAGACGTCCGAGATCAAAACTGGAAACATAATCCCCGAAAACGGAGAGCAACGGGGATATTTCCAGTTTGACTATAAATCTGATTGAAAAACCTAATGTTGTGTCTTTAAAAACAGAACAAGGACAGAGGTAGATTTTTCTTCTGTATTTAGTCAGGGGACAAAAACGGGGGACTGTCACCCTAGACCAGACATCCTCGGTGTATCTATCATTTGTAAATGATAGGTATTTGCAAAATACCCCTACATCACATATATGATGTAGGCTATAATAGGTAGAAATACCCCTACATCACATATATGACATAGGCTATAATAGGTAGAAATACCCCTACATCACATATATGATGTAGGCTATAATAGGTATAAATACCCCTACATCACATATATGATGTAGGCTATAATAGGTATAAATACCCCTACATCACATATATGATGTAGGCTATAGGTATAAATACCTATTATAGAAAAATAATTTGCACACACATTATAAATATGATAGGGAAGAAGAAACAGATAGTGACAAGACACAATACAGTGCGAGTGACTTCCGGGTCACAATAAAAAACATTGTAAAATTGAGAAATGAGACGTATACACCCGTATTTTATTTTCCGATTTCCATCTATAAACGCATCAAAGAAAATCGGATAACGAGATTGTTTTTCGTTTTCCGTTTTTTAATATCAAAACAAAAAACGAAAAACGGGTTGTTTTCCGTTTTTTGTTTCCCTGGTTACTAATGGTAATTGGGAAACTGGCTGTTTTTCGTTTTTGTTTTTTTCATTTCAAAACGAAAATCCGTTGGCCGCCAAGTACACGGACCGTTAACCCTCCTGTTGTCTTTGGGTCTAATTTGACCCCTTTCCAAAAAGTTTCTATATCAGAAATGTGGGTTTCTTTCAAACTAATTTTCGAAAAAGGTAACGTGGATGGTTCCCAACAACGAGAGAGCAACCTACGTTTTGATGTATAAATTGTGTATGTCAAGTTAAAATAGTTGGCGTGGGAGCAAGTTATAGAGAAAGAGCTAAGATGATTTTTTTCGAAGCTCATCACTCTAGTGACATCATCACACCCTAGAGGTCACGCAATACACACTCTCTGTAAACGCAGAAAAATCCTAAAATGTACACTTAACTTAAACAGCTTTTTCACAAAAACTGTAAAAGATATCAAAACACTGAGGACACCCCGGTTACCTGAATATTTTGTCAGTGGTTTGAATCACGTCTGTAGGTGAAATAATGTAGGAGGAGATACATTTTGAAGCAGAAGAGGATTTGAAGCTTGCTGTCATTGACTTTAATGTTAAAATGTTTAAAAGCTTAATATGTTAAAGTATAAACGGTAGAAAAGTTGAAGTCCCATCATCTGCTGAAAGAGCTGAAGATTTTAAAAGTTGAATGGTTGTAATAGCTGAACATATGCAGAAGATACGGACCACCAAAAAAACGTATGGAATAATAATAAATAGAGAACCAAATAACAATAGTTACACACAATAAATGAATAACTAAACACATTCTATCCTGGCCCTCTCTCAATCAGATGAACAGCATCTGTCTGAGTGATAGGAAGTAAAAGAGGAGGATGAGGAAGAGGAGCTGTTCCTCTCTGGTGGGCGATGACATCCCAGCACCTGCGCGGAGACAGGTGAGCGAGTCATCACAAGTGACACAGTGTCAGCGAATTACCTCCCTGCTCACAGACACCTGGAGTGCCGGGGAGCAGTGGGAGGCCCGGCAAACCGCAGGCAACGTTCATCCAAGAGAGTTGCCTGGCTGCCTGTGGAGAAGCAACACAGGCACGCACACACACACACAGTGCGTCTCACTATCCTTGTAGGGACCCATCATTGACATAATGCATTCCCTAGCCCCTTACCCTAACCTTAACCATCACAACTAAATGCCTAACCTTAAAGTCCATGTTGCAGGTTTAATTTTGCAACGAATTTGTGCAATTTGCTTGTTGGTAGTAAATATTTGAACTGTTATCCATTGTATTTGATGGTGTTGGATATCGCAAAATTGAATATAATACCAAAATTAGGCACAATTTTACAGTGTTTCATTTTCCCCCCACAATGCATTGCATGACGTCACGCTGGGGAGATAACAGAGCAGCCTGCGTTGTATTTACCACTGGTCTGGCCTAATGTGGCTTCTAGTCTTTTAATATTAACAGTCTATGGTCTCGATCGAGTCCATGTGACTTTATTATATTTATAATAATATTGGAGGGAAAGTGAAACACAGCTTAGACGGGGATGTTGTTCGGCTTTTCACAAGTTTAAACCGCTAGCTAACGCTGCGCAGCCGGACGTTAGCACAACAGCGTTAGCCTAGCCTGCTAGGTAAATATTATGACTGCCTATGGTGTTGCCTATATATGCGTCCATGTTGTCAACATCATACATGTGGCATTAGTGCACCTGTTGTACCATAATTGTATTCAATGAAATAGTAAGCTTCGCTCCCACGAGATGGGGGGGGGGTTTGTTATGTTACACACAAAGCTAACTGGCTATAGTTAGCCTGTACGGATGCTAGCGGATATAGCTAACGTCGCGTAGCCAGCCAGCAACTTCGGCAGTAGAGTTTCGGTAAGCTAACACGACCGCGTTGTCGCCCACAATCAACCTGCAGTGATGTTTGAAATGTAAACAATTAAAATACTGGTGCGTGCTGGTTGGGGAGGACCATGATCCTGTCTGAAATGTCACAACGGATTTAGGCATCTTCAGATCAGCTGATCGCGGGGCTCGCTCCCCGACCGGAGGCTCACTCGCCTACAGCACCCGCACTCCACCGCAGCTTTGCCGCCACACACACAAGCACCGGCCAAACAGCGACACGTTTTCACCGGAGGAAGAGGTAAACACTTAGAAATAACACTCGGGGATGCCTTCTATTACTATATCTAGATAAGTGTACCAGTACTTATCTGAACTAACGACATGATCACTGTAGATCGAAAGAAAACGTTGACGTTCACTCGGTGCTATTCACTGACAGTAAAAAGTAAAGTCATTGTATGCACTGCTGCGTTGCTAAAATAAAGGAGATAAATGAAGGAGACAATCTTGACAATTCCTCAGTTGCCCTCTCACGTCTGGTAGGTTCGTAATTATTCGGCTGCTGGCCTTTCCTCCTCTTCCACATCCCAGTCAGTCACCGTAGTTCTAGTGTTAGGCTCAGACTTAACTCCCCTACGTGACGTCATCGCCGAATTGACTTCATAAACCCGCGAACACCAAAAATGACCAAAAACTAACTTTTAACACTATTTGGAGACATTTTTAGAAATGATATACATATCTTGAGTGTTTTTTGTACCCAATAATCAACAGTGGTGGTTAACTTGCAACATGGGCTTTAACCCTTGTGTTGTCTTCCCATCGACCATGCAACTTTTTGATTTTGTGGATCTAAATTCAACCCGCCTGTTGTCCTTGGTTCAAATTTTATATATCTGAAATATGAGTTTCTTTTTAACCAAATTACCACAAAAAAATGGATTGGATTCCTTACAACGCTCTTTGCAAATACAAACGATCACTTTCATTCCTCTGATCTTAACTATTAGTCAAAATAAGTCATAATCTCTGCTTTTTAACTCAAATATTAGGTATAATTCTAAATAAATTAGGATTATTGACCATGAATTCCAAAAAGTAGTGTAAAACTAGTGGTAGTAAGTTGGTGTTAGTGAAAACTACAAAAGGAAGTCGAAAAAGGTCCGTTTTTGACCCAGGAGGACAACACAAGGGTTAACCCTTACCCCCACCCTAACCATAACCTAATTCTAACCCTAATCCTAAAACCAAGTCGTAACCCTTAAACAGCCCTTTAAAGTGGTGGGGTCCAGCATTTTGGCCCCACAAAGCTGTTGGGACCCCACAAGTATACTGTATTCCTGGTTTTTAGACCCCACAAATGTAGTTAAACGAGAACACACACTTCTGGTGAAGTGATAAGCTGCTTGTCATGGATTCCAGCTGTTTCGGAGTATGTAGCAGGGATATGTGCTTTCTTTAAAATTCCTCGATTAATTAACTGACCCTCCCCCCCCCCTCATCCCTCCACTCCATTCCAGCTCAATTGTACTCCCTATTGTAAGAGGTGTCACTGTCCACATGTCTTCAGTCTTTAAGTCCCTAACTGGTTATTTTTTTCATTCAACAATCAAGTGGAGTAGTTTTACTGAGTGATAGGCCTGCTGTGGAAGCAAGAGCACCATTCCAATTTACCTCACAGTGGTATGTGAGCATCACTTAACAGAACACTTGTGGCGGAATAGGCTGTCTGAAATATTATCCGACTTCTTTGAGTGTAATCTAGTTGTGATGCCTTTTTAAATGTCTTGTGTGAATCAGCTGAACTAATTTGGTTCCAAATACTGCAGCCTCTTAAGAAACACCACCAGGAAGCTCACTGCATGATTGAGAACTTTGCACTGAAAAGCATGCTTGGACACACACACACACACACACACACACACACACACACACACACACAGGGGAGTGGGGTGGCAGTAGCACAGTCTGTAGGGAGTTGGGTCCCAAAGTATGGTGGTGGTCTGGTAGCTGGAGATGTGCCAGTTCACCTCCTGGGCACTGCCAAGGTGCTCTTGAGCAGGGCACTGAACCCTCAACTGCTTGGGGCACCTTTCCATGGGCAGCACCCCCACTCTGACATCTCTCCATTAGTGCATGTATAGGTACTGAGCATGTCTGTGTAATTCAGAGTAATAACAGAGTAAAAACATTGTAATTTCCCCTGTTGTGGGATTAATAAAGTATATATTATGTATACATTATTATTATTATAACAAACACACACACCAGGGCTGTAGTACTCGAGTCTGGTCTTGGACTCGAGTCCGGACTCAAGACCGTTTTTCTATGGTCTCGGACTTGTCTCGGACTCGCTAGTATTTGGACTCAGACTTTTCTCGGTCTCGGCCACTGGTCTTGCCAAATATGGCTTTTGGTCTCAACTGAGTCCAGGTGTCTTTATTATGTTGATAATAATATTGGAGGGAAAGTGAAACCCAAAAGTATTTTCTCGATACTGTCATGCATGAGACCTTTTCCACTGTTATGCAGACGATACACAACTGTACATAAAAATGGACTCCACACTCCCCTCAGCTCTGCCGTCTGCATTTCAGGTTTGCCTGGAGGAGATAAGGGCATGGATGTCTGACAACTTCCTTCAACTAAATAGCAGCAAAACCGAAGCCATCTTGATCGGTACCCCACACCAAACCCAGTCCACCTCCCTCAGCAGTATACCCATTTTTGGTCACCACATCGCCCTGTCTACCTCTGTTACAAACCTTGGAGTCAGACTTGACTCAAATCTCACATTTGACACTCACATCCGCCACCTCTGTAAAGTCTCCTTCCTCCACCTCAAAAACATTGCCAAACTCCGTCCCTCCCTCTCCCAACCAGATGCTGAGAAGTTGATCCATGCCTTTGTCTCCTCCAGGTTGGACTACTGTAATGCCCTCCTCGTCGGGATCCCCCGGCAGGAGCCTGCAAAGCTCCAGCATATTCAAAACTGCGCTGCCCGGGTCCTGACGAGGAGGCGCAAATATGATCATATCACTCCAGTCCTGAAATCCCTCCACTGGCTGCCCATTAAACACAGAATTCATTACAAAATCTGTCTCTTGACCCACCAGTGCATACATGGATCTGCCCCTACCTACCTCAGTGAACTTCTCACCCCACACACCACTTCACGCATTCTCCGCTCCTCCATCTCCACCTACTGCCTGCACAAACCGAGGACTAAACTCTCCACTATGGGAGACAGGGCCTTCCAGGCAGTCGCCCCACGGCTCTGGAACGCCCTCCCAGAGACCCTCAGAGCCCCACAAACTGTGGAGATTTTTAAGAAGGGCCTAAAGACATTTTTATTTCAAAAGGCCTTTTAAACAGTCATTGCTTTAATTTCAGTCTTATGGTGTTTTACTGTTGCTTGCTGTGTTTTTGTTATATTCTTGAAACTGTTTTTAACTCGTTGCTGTTGTAGCACTTTGAGATTTCATTTGAAATGTAAAGGGAATTATAAATAAAATTTATTATTATTATTATTATTATTATTACCTTTTATCTGTCCTGGACTCGGTCTTGACTTGTACTCAAACCTTTTTGGACTAGGTCTTGTCTTGGACTTGAACCTCTTTGGACTCGATCTTGACTTGGACTGGACAAAGGTGGTCTTGACCACAGCCCTGACACACACACACACAAACACACATAACACACAGTTGTTATACTGTAAAGGGGGAACTTTGGACCAGGCTGTGAACATGTTTATGCTTTTTAACATTTAGGCATTTTAACATGGGACATCTATGGGGACTAGTGTAGAATAGGGGTGTGAATCTTCTGGTGTCACAATTCAATTACGATTATCTTGTTAGCAATTCATATCGATTCAATATATCCTGATGCGCCCCCTTTTGTACATTATTATATATCGTTACACATGGTATTCATTTACAAATTTAAACAGTCTGATATATATATATATATATATATATATGAACTATCCTTTTTTATTTTATCTGCTCATAAAAAAGACCCTTTCTGAATGTAGCGGAGCAGCAGACAACAGACAAAAGGCAAAAACAAAAGCAGCAACCTTAATCAACAAGTAACATCAGTAGCATCGTCTATCAATGCAGAATCGTTCATGTTGGCATCGCGATGCATCGAGGTAATGATTCATTCCACCACCCCTAGTCTATATATTTACTCCGTTCCATTTCTGGGATTGGTCCGTTGCCGCGGGATGTCTGTTACTTTCCGCTATCCTCAGATCTCCGCAGGGTAAATCTAGACATCTAGCAAGACTATCTGTCCAATTTGAGTTTCTGTTCTGTTAGTTTGTAGAAGTTTTCTGTCCAGCAGGAGAGGCAAAGTTTTGGAGTGAGACTTTTGTTAAAACAAAAATAAAGATAGCTGAGCAAAAGCACTTTGGTGTATTTTATTACGCTCTGCAGAGAATAAAAAGCGAAAACAGTTTCACAAAGTTAACAGCAGTAACAGTGTGTCAGAATCTGGCGAAATTTAACAGTAACATTGCTAACATCTTATATTCATTTCACCTAGCAAGAGGAGACCTTGGTTGGAAAACATGTCTAATCTTAGCAAAACAATTAATCTTACCACACAGACAAGTTTTTCTACATCTGTCCCTCATGCCTCAGAGTCTCTATCGGTCATTTATCTTTAGCTGTTAAAGACAACCTGTGCCTTGGTCACATACAAATATAAAATATCCTGACTCTGCTCTCTTATTGATAAACCTAGCTCTGGACATCTTGGTTTTTCAGACTCCAGAGCACCAGCTTTCAGCTGATAATTTAGAAACAGACAGCTGTTGAGTTGGCTTCAGAGAGGACACATACAGAAATGAAATAAATGAAGTCACATAACACAAAAGCATAGCCATGCATAATGTATTACTACAGAAGGATATATGACATCATGCTTAAATGTAATTTTCCCTCTACATGTTCCACCAAAACAAGTTTGTTCCAGAGGTTTTGCAAAGGCAAAGGCACCAACAACTGCCACAACCACTATGTTCACGTTTTTTTCCTTCTTTTCATGAGGCTAGGCCCTTCTTGTTTAATACTTCAATGTGTGTGTATTTAATGTAAAAGAAAGTAAGATAAATTAGTTTGGCATTTTAGGCCTTTAATTCTGACAGGACAGCTTAGAAAGGGAGGAGAGAGAGGGGGAATGACATGCAGCAAATGGCTGCAAGTCGGAGTCAAACAAGCTCTGTCAAGGACTGATCCTCTGCAGACGAATGTGCATTAGCATGCTTGATGTGTTTCCATTCACATACCCTAGAATGGTAGCCTAGAAATGTAGACACAACCTAGTGGCAACAAATTTAATTTGCAACCAGGGTCAGTCTAGCAACTCTCCGTAGGCTCGTGAACTGGAAAAACAAATTCTGGTCAGGCCAATCATGTTGTGCATAGAGTCGGTGGGCGGGCTTAAAGTAATGACGGCAGAGTTGCGGCGCCGCGTGAATTCCCTGATACTTGAAAACACAAAGTGGGTAAGCGTCTCCTCTCGAAGCGTAGCTCCTATGGCGCCATTTTAATGCTACCAAGCCATCACCTGCCGTTAGCATCCCATTGACTCCCATTCATTTTGGCCACTTTAACAGCGAATAACTTTACATCTGAAGCGTTTCAAGACTCTATTTGTCTGTAGTTTATTTCTAAAGAAACACGACAATGTATAAAAAGCTCCGTTATCTTGTAGCTCACGTTATGGCTCTGTAGCAGCGGTATTTGTAAAAATAGGCTAACGATTGTGTCATAACCACACGACTTACTGTTGCACAGATGAATCACAGTATAGTACAGGGTAAGCTCGCAGACAGTTTGGACTTACATTATCTGTTTAGGTTTAATTACTAATGTTAACTAGCATGTTAGTTAGCAATAATTAGCCTGTGCCTATGTTATCTTCTTACATATACCTACACTCTCCGTCTGCAAGAGTGGGAATGATTGAGAGTTCTCTTGGCACAGCTACAAGAAGACTTACAACTTTCAGACAGGTTGGTCACGTCACATCTACGTCTTCAAGCTCAGATGGAGGCTGCACAGTAACGCTCAGCCATCCCCGGAGGGCTTCTAATATCCTTCACTGGTCTCTGTCCAGAACAAAGGGATGTGTTGGTCCATTTCTTTAACTGTCTATGGGAAACACTGAAGTCATTCTTAAAAAATGTGTTTGGAGTTTTGCCGACTGGATGCAGCAAAAGTTTAATATATCAACTAGCGTTACTCTGGTTGGTTGTAGCACTATCCTATTGTGTGCAGAGGGAATTTGAAAGACAACCGTTTATCCCGCCCCTTGGATTGAGCCCTGCCAATGGGTAGTTTCCATACCCAACATCTTGATGTGGGTCTGGCTTGTCTGGCTACTACAACCCTGAAACGCCGTCCTCATCTTATACACAACTCTGTCGCTGTTGTAGCTGACCGGGAACCCACAGGTGGGTTTTTCAGCTCCGGTGTTTCATTTGTGCTTGACTGAGATTGTGCTAACCTCCGCACATGTTGCTAATGGCTGACAGTTAAAGTTTCCCGGGTGGAACTTGTGTTTGTAAAACTTGGTTCCACATTACGTGCATCAATACGATATGTACTGTATATATGCGCTAATACCACATATCGTGCTTTTGAGCCACCCTAAATCACTGCAGGGGAAATTTCATCACAGTGACAGTCCTATCAAAGGTTGTGGCTAGAAGAGAGAGAGAGCTATGGTCGGAAGTTACTCAAAATCTGCCAAAATCCAATAATATCATTTTAATACTTTCACCAGTTCTTTCCTTGGGAGTGTTTTAATCCAAACCAGAAATAAACCAGATATAATAACAAAGTAGAACTACTTCACTACTGTACTTAAAGGTGCCCTGCCACACGTATTTCATTACTTTGTGGTAATGTAGTGAACTTCTACCATGCACAATGTAACCTTGGTTACCTTGTTTCAAGACATTCTAGCGTGGTATAGAAAGCCTGCAGGAAGACTCATCTTGATTTGTGCCACTTCTCATTAATATTCAATGAGCTAAGCTGCTTGAATCTGATTGGCTAACAGCTAGCTAATGAGAGCCTGGCTATTAGTTTCCTTTACCCTGAGCAATGAATAGTATATAATAGCTGACAGAGGAGGTAACAGTTCATTTTCATATTCACAACATAACACAAACATATCTGAACCTGACATATTTAAAAAAAATGCAAGTAAAAACGGTTTTGTGTGGCAAGGGCACCTTTAAGTACTAAAAGGCAGTTTCTGTACTCTACTGGAGTATTTTTTTTTTCCTCCTACTTCCACTTTTACTTCAGTACATATTTTCGATACATTTTTATGTGCTGCATTGTTACTTGTTAGTTATAATAAATCTACATTTTCTTTCAGTACTTGAGTAGTACATTTTAAAATAAACTACTTGCAATACTATACTACAAAAAATGTGGAATACTTTAGTAATTCCACTTAAGTGTGTTGCTTGAAAAGCACTTCAACTTCTACTCAAGTCACTTTTTTGATAGAGCAATTGTACCTTTACTCAAGTCTGGGTCTCTAGTACTTTATACATCCAAACCTCGATCTTTTTCCTAAACTTAACTGCCACTTTTTCTCGGCTAAATGCCGTAGCCGTATCCCTTCTATCCAAAACCCTAATCCAAACACATGTTGCTAAACTCAATCTAAATACTCACGTATTATCAGCAGTCTTGTCATATAATGGTATTGGTTCTGTACTTGAATTCTACACCGAAATATTAGACCCAGCAGATTGATTGTGTGTAGATGTGGCAGTGCTGGGGGTTGGGGCTTGTGTATCCACTGTGGGGCTAGAATTCCAGGGAGGAGAGAAGCTATGAGACGCTCTAGGAGATCTTTGATACATGGTGGGACTATGGGAGAGGATATTAAAGCTTTAAATGCCAGAGAGACATTTTGTGTTACAGCTGAGCCCTCTTCACCATTAGCCCCTAGCATCTCCCCTCTCTTTTGTCCCACAAATTCCAGTGGCCTTTGCTCTTCCAGTCCCTACTGAGAGAAGGGAGAGGAATGGGGTAGTACTGACAGACATGGATCCTTATACTGGCTGTCCTTAAACACTTTAAGGTAGTGTCAGTTGACTTTGGAAAAGAGTTGCAAACTGCAGCCTGAGAAAGTTTCATTTTAATATTAATAAGGCATCTTTTTTTTGTTGCGTTGGCATTGGAAAAATCATCATCTGAATTAAATTAAATCCAAAGTTCGCTGCCTCGTCGTCTGTTGCTAGCAGGATCGCTGTGGGAGTGATGGTTTTCCTTTCGGTCCCTGTTGCTAGGCCTGTGATTGATTAATGAAGAAATCCCAAATGTGCTTTTGTGCCATGTTATAGGCAAGCTAACTTCTGTACTGTTGACCCGCCGGGGGAAAGTTTCCACAACTATCTTCATTCACAAACAAGTGTGAGATGCGTGCAGTGTGCCTTGCTCTTGGCAAAATTGGCAAAAATCCTGCAGATCAAATTATGTGTTACATTTAATTGTAATGAAAAGGAGTAGGTTAATATCAATAATCAATTCATTGAAATAAATGCATGTAATTTTTATTATTGTAGTAGTTGTAGTTTGTCTACCTTTCGCTAAGAGGGTGCTGGAGAGCCCTCCGCACCCCTACTTCCCACGGCCATGCAAATGCACATATGGCTTAAAGATAGAAAGAATGAATTTTTAATTTCACATCCAAAAATGAGAAAATATTAATAATCACATTGGCTCACTTTGCTTTAAAGGTATAATATGATGTGCTTTCCTCAAAAAAACCAAAGCTTAAACTATAATACAAAAAAATGTAGAGGCTAAGCCCAAGCCCAAGCTTTAAGCCCCTGAGGTGCCGTTCCACAGGTAGAGTAATTAATGCAAAAAAAACCTTTTTACCTTTTGATCTAGTCAACAACCGCCTTTTGCAAACACATGTGTCGCCCCCTGCAGGCATTCAGATAGAATGCAGATTAAAGGCACTTCCGCATTTGCAGCACTTCGCCGAACCGGATGCTCTGTCCGTTAATATTACCGGACTATGGTTCAGACCGAGCTTGTGAAACATGAAGCAAAAGCCAGTCAGCAGAGAGACTGAGAGGGTCCCTCTTAGTGACAAAGTAGTTTCTGCATTAAGTACTTTTACTTTGAATACTTTAAGTACATTTTTCTGATGATACTTAGACTTTTACTTACAGTAAGCAACCTTTTTAATCCTCCACTTCAACAGTATGTTTACAGTGTGGTATTAGTACTTTTACTGAAGTAAATGTCTCTCTCCACCACTTTTTAAATCTTAAAATGTCTTTTTTTTCACACTGTTGTGTTCTTCAACTCCCCCCCCCCCCCAATGTAGCACAAGTTATTACACTTAATGAAATAGAGGGTCCAAATGCAGAGACGAGGCAGGTAGGCAAAAGAGGGTAATAACGAAGATTTATTAACAAAAGGTGTCCAACAACATGGATCCAAAATGCAAGAAATAAACAACTAAAAGAAAACACGAAGTCCACATTCCAAAAATTAAAAAATCCAAAAAGGGAACAGAAAAAAAACAAAAACTGGAAAACAGACACTGGGAAGAACGCACGGGGGAAATACTGAACACATGGAAGAGTCCAAACGGAGGAAATATCGACAGGAGCGTGCCAACAGCAAACAACACATAAACTCACAAAACTGATCTGACAAGAGACAAAGGAAACACAGAGGTTAAATACAAGAGATGACGAGCAAAGGGGTGATACATCAGGTGACTCACATCAGGATGGCGACAACAGTCACAGAGGCGGGAGAACAGAAGACAGGTACTAACACTAGACAGGACAAGACAGAGACCCAGACTATCACAATAAAACAGGAAACAGAACATACAGACACTCAAGGGAACACAAGACAAGCACAACACAAGACCAGGGAGGAAATAAGGACACAAGACAGAACCAAAAAAAACAGAGGAACAGAAAACAAAGCAATATACCAAAATCATAACACACATTCCGTACATGTTTTCAAGATTCAAGATTTCTTTATTGTCATACCACAGTACACTGTAGCACAAAATTACTTGCAAAGTTCACAGCTTAAAAGAATACAGCACAGAAACAATTAAAAACACCGTGGAAAAGTCGAGTTTTTTTATATGAATTAAAAAAAAAAATGCTTAAATGCTTATGTGGGTGTGCAGAGCATGTAGAGTGATAAATCTAAATATATAACGTCTACAAAAACTGAAAAATATAAATATCGAAATACTAGTTGCATACAGTTGGGAAAGAGTAAAAAGTATAAATATCCGTATTTAAAGTGAAATTTGAGCCCCTGAATGGTTATTTTGACCTCTTTTGACGAGTGGGTTGTCTTGCATATTTTTCGAGGGGGACAAATATACTTCTTCTAAATATTAGAAGATAACATACACCCTGCATCCCGACCCCCCCCCCCACCCGAAATCTACACCTGTGACAGCAGTACCAACGATTTCTGAGAAAATGAGCCAATAGCTGCTGTCCTCCAGCAGGGGGTGGTATTAGCACTTGTTTCTCAGCTGGGGCCTTTTGGGATAGACAGCTGAAATGCCAGCACTGCCTACAGAGACAGAAGGATAGAGGAGGGGTGGCAGAGAGAGAGAAAAAGGGGGGGGGTCTAAACAACCCAGCAGTATTAGGCATGTAGTCTTAACGTAGTCAGGAGAAGCTGATTGTTATTCAAAGTTCTGTGTGTCAGGGTCGTTAAACGAGTCGATGACAGGGATTTCTACTGCAGCCTGCCGCTCGATCCCACGCCGTACCATGAGCTCACATCTATCTCAATTCCCTCAACATATGTGTTTGAACAGGAAATAAATCATGGTTCATCATTGGTGTCTCAAAACACTGCCAGTCACTCCCGTTCATCACAGCTTTCTGTTTTCTCCTGCTCTGCTATGCTTAATTATTTTCTATTCTGTATTGTTTTTTTGTTTTTTTTCCACCAGACATTTCTCGAATCATGCAGGCATTAAATCAACCCCTAACATCAACCCCTTTACAGTCTGATCCGGGTTTGGTCAAGTGGAAAAAAAAACAACCCCCACTGATCCACAGTTAAAGAATATCTTTTTTTTCTTTTTTTTTGGTATTATTCCAGTGGATTTAAAGTCAGTCAGGAACATTATCAGGCTGGGCCCAGCCGAGCAGAAGCATTCCATAACCCCAACCTTCCCGCTGACCCCTCCCTTGCTTTTAACAACTGCCGACATAGTTTGGCTCTGTTATGTGATCATGCTTGGATGAAATCTGTCAAACAGCTCCCTGAGTTATTAGGCTGTCTGCGCCTGACCTTTCCGCAATCAAAGATATATGACTTAAGGGCTCGGATTTGCCATGGCAACGGCTCCAATTTGCCGCCGTGAGAAAAGGTCTAATTGTTGCAGAAATTTAATGATCTAGCCCCGACATCAGGGGCTGTGAGATTTTATGAACTGTTTACGCTATAATTTTCTTTTGTTAATGCATTCTGCCTTAACCCCTTCCCCGCTGGCTGCCTGCAGGGAGGGGAAGCGAGAGAGAGAAAGAGTGTGTGTGTGGGGCGAAGTAGGGGTGTGTGTGTGTGTGTGGGGTGGGTGAGGGAGGGTGGTGATGATGAGGAAGCGGAGGAGGGGGTGATTTTTGCCCCCAACCTGTTAGCGTGTGTGTCTGGCGCCTCTTTAAAAAGGGCAGTTTTGTCTTTAAGAAAAGCAGCTGCCTGCCGCATTATCTGCTCTCAGCGATGTAGACATCAGTAATATATTCTACAAGGTCAAAGACAACTGAGATTAAAATGTCTAATCAGTTAATTTGTTTTATTGAGAAGGACTGCCGTGTGATTGGACACACAGAAAGATAGAGGGAGAGAGAGAGAGAGAGGGAGGAGGAGGAAGGTGGAGTGGGGGTCTGGAAGAATATGGAGAGATGGAGAGATGGAGGGGAGGAGGTGCTGCGATTTGCACATTGGTATTTTGACTGATCTTGATGCGGGAAAATATGGCCGTGCCACTCAGTTCTAGCATGTTGATGAAGCTCTGACACCCTTTGTTTTTCTCCCTCGTCTCTCTCCACCCTCCTCCTCCTCTTTTTCCCCACCTTGTCTTGCCCCCCCCCACTCCCCCCTTCATTTTCAATCTATGGCACATTCATACGAGACTGATTTTATTAGTTGCCGAAATAGACTTATATTTTATATCTCATTAAATATTCAAAATAAATTCAGCATATTTGAGCTGTTCATACATATTCAGTTTCTGTAACTAGGATCAGAATATTTTGATTGAGCCTGTACAGCAGAGACATTTTTGAATTTTCTTTTTGTGTGCAGATAATTCCGTTCAGGGGAATGAGTTGAATCACAATTGATCTCGTTGTTTTCTCTCCCCCCCCCCCTCACTTACAATTAAATGTGGAGGAATACATTTCTATGGATAAAGTGGCTACAGAGAGGGTTTTGGCTTGTGCAGGCCAGCACACTGAGCAGTTTGAGACGTCTGAAGAAAAAGTCTCTATAATGAAGACAGTAGCATTCAGTCATCAACTACTGTATGTATGGACGCTATGAGTCAGGGGTCTTTGAGGCTCCTTAGCTGGAAGAGAGACAGAGCAGGGAGCCCCTACTACATACAGGACATTGTATAAGAATGTAGTTGCATGTTAACTCTCCTGTTTTCCTCGGGTCAAATTTGACCCATTTTCAAAGTTTCTATATCCAAAATTTGGGTTTCTTTCAACCAAATTGCCCCAAATTAACAAGGATGGTTCCATAACGCTGTTCACGAGTGAAATTAAGGATCAGATCTCTACTTTCATTGAATTGTGGGTGTTGCATTATCCGGACTAAACATTGACATCTGTTATTATCCATTACCTTCATTCCTCTAACCATTAATCATTCATCATTTCTGCTTTTCTCTTACACAAAAAGTAGTTTATAATTTCATTTAATTGAGGTTTATTGACAATTTATTCCAAAAAAAAGTGTAAAACTAGTGTAAATGATTTGGTTCTAGTGGTGAAGATACTGGTGGTGATGGTAAAAATAGTGCCAAAAACTTTGAAATAAGCAAGCAAAACATGAAAACAAAAGCATCAAAAAGGGGAAAAACACATCAGATGGATAGATATTCAGTTATTAGATAGATAGATATCTATACATCATATTTAATGTTAAACAGACATGTGGAAGGCAAAGTCCTTTAGCTTTAAGGTAAGCTAAGCTAACAATAAACTATCATCAATTGTGTAAATTACATTTTTTTGTTTTGTTACGAATAGGCCAATTCATCTTTGCTTATATTTTGGATTCATGGTAATGTCACTATAGATATATAATTAGATGTATTTTAATTTAACAAAAAAAACAACAACTTTCAAATAATTAGTATCATACAATAATTTGGCGGCCCCTATGCAGCAACTATGAAGACCCCCTATGTTGAAGATCTCTGCATAAGGGATATATGGGTAACCTGACTGAACACATGCTATCACACGGTTGCTGTGGTAACATTTAATGCCTCATAATGACCTATATCGTCATGTAGGTGAGGACTGTGATGGAGCTCTAATTAATTTTTCATCAAATAAGATATTCCAATTGGTTATATGTTACTGTACGGCACTGTGCTGCTTCACAAATGTACGCTTCAAATTGAGCTTTATCTCCATAAAATAAAAAAGCACTGGATGCATTCTGACATTTCTCTCGCATAACACATGGGATGGCAGGCATGTAAGCAGAATGGATAATTAACTGGTCAGTGTTATCGGGGGGGTATACATAAAAATGTCACACATGGCAGTGGAATGTGTGGTTAAAATATAAAGGCGAAAAGATACATTCATTTCTTGATTGACAGAAAATGAATCCGCCGCATTTCTGATAATATTCATTGTTTTAATGGTTATCTTTTGTAAAAAATATCCATCTCTGAATTTAGTGATATCATCTTGGACGTTGGGAAATGGTAACAGGCATCTGTCACTCTCTATTTAAACATTAGATGTATTATCCTGGAGAAAAAATGTACATACAGCAGGCATCAAATGACATCAAGGAACATGAACGGAAATTAAAAACAGAAACATTCCAAGAGGTACACCTACTCCGCTGAACCAGAAGCTAAAAAACAAGCTAAAAACATTAGAAGTGGCAGAGTAAATAAATACATGTTTAGATAACTCAAATGCTGTTCATACACATGTAAAAATGAATGGAATAAAAAAAAGATCAATCCAAGCTATCTAGCAAAGAAACACAAGCAAAAGCAAGCAAGTTAGTGAAGTAAATTGAGCTTCTCAATGGCCGCAGGGATAAAAGAACCGTGTTATATACCGATTGATTCATCAATTATTGAGAATATTTTCATAATGATGATAGCTTCAGCTCTAGTTACATTTTTCTTAAGGCAAGACTTTGAAAGAAGTAGATGAAGAACTGATTTTATTGAAGGGTGTGTACGCCACAAATAGGTCTCAGTAACAAACAAGTAAAAGTGAATAGAAATGTAAATGGACTCTTCTTATATACTGTAGCGCTTTTCTAGTCTTACCAACTACTCAGAGTGCTTTTACATAGTACATTCACCATTCACACACATTCACACACTGTGGCCGAGGCTGCTGTACAAGGTGCCACCTGCTCACAACCCCCCCCCATCATATCACTTTCACAACTTTCTTATAGGCTATATTAGCCCTCATAAAAATATCTGGACTGTAGTCATAACATCTACATCTACATCTTATAACTTATACCCTGTTACATACTGTTCTTATTCTTATAGTCATAGTTAATATTTTATCATGATCAACTGCACTCACCTTATCATAGTCATTGCATTTCTCATTGTATGTGTGATGTATGTGTATATGTGTGTATATGTGTTTGTTGTGTGGGTTGTCTTGCTATTGGATGCCTAAAATTTCCTCCGGAATGAATAAAGTATCCATCTATCTATCTATCTATCTATCTATCTATCTATCTATCTATCTATCTATCTATCTATGAGCTTTTATGGTAGTTAAGGCATGCACATACTGTATGTTTCAAAAAGGTTTGCATATGGCATACATGGAGCTTCTGCATGCTCACACACAGGTATACTCCCTGACAGTTAGTTGTAGAACATACAGAGGACAACCATAATGGAGTTTACGATGTATGAATAGACTTTTTTTGACCCCCAAAAGCCTGTAACATTAATAACTGATGCTTTTCTTAGCGTTACTCAATCACACCAATGTGTCTTAAAGTCGTAGTGTTTGTCTGATTTTCTCATGTCGGGACGCTTCCTCTACTTCACACGTAGATGCAACGTAGACAGCATTAGAGTGTGTTTGTGCATGCTATATATATATATATATATATATATATATATATATATATATAAACACACACACAGGTGTGTGGGTAAATGTGTCTCTGTGAATGTGACCTCCATTAGGAGCAGCTGAGGAGATCATCCAGGGGCAGTTTGTTTTCCAGAGAGGAGCAGCAACGGTGGCGGGCCCTTGATTTATTAGAACCGTGAGCCGAGTGACCATGATGAAGTGCATTTCCATTTTAAAAAAGACTATACAACTTTATCGGGAGAGGGGAGGAAGAAAGTTAAAGAGCAGAGAAACACAAGGAGAGAGGTAGAGAGAGAGAGAGAGAGAGAGAGTGGTCTGGTGACAGAGCAGAGAAGAGCGATACAGCAGAAATTCAATCAGTTTTTAGTTTATCCAATTTGAAAGGTATTATAAAAACATTTTCAGATGCATTCAAATTACATATTTTATCTTCCTAAACACGGGCATGAGTATGGTTGCTGGGGAAAAAGAAAGAGGGGTAATTGTGACGCAGAGAGTAAAAGGATTTAGAGATGGAGAAAAATATGCTTTAGAAAGGACATTGATATTAGACATTTAATCCTGTGTGAAGTTGTTAACATAGAGTAATGCCCCATACTTAAGCAGAAAAACATTTTGAGATAGGCTGTGCCAAAACTTGCAAATCACGCAAGGGTTGTGTAATGAAAGTAGGGCTTTACCACTGCACGGGCTACAATGGACCCATGGGGATATTGCTTTTTAAGTGTCACTACTATTATTCTTAATATCTAAAAACATCTCAATGAAAAAAGAAATGTATGAAACCCCTATAGATGTGTTTTGTGTCTGTTGCGTGGGCTGCAGAGCTTGTGTGCATCCTTCAGAGGGAGTGTAACACACAGGCTCCCATCCGGAGGAGTGATGGAGTGTTTCTTAAATGAAAATACACCTGTCTTTCGGACAAATATGTGCCACTAATTACCTGTCTAACCTAAATCTCTGGGCGCCAGATGTTGCTAAAACACAGCGAGACAGAGACAAATTGCGGCATGCTGTTGCAGCCCTGCACGTAAATATAGTAAAGGCTTAAATCATCTTTTCCTTGACCCTGTTAGAGAAGTTGCTCAATGTGATCAATTGTGCCAAAACCTGTAGGAAACTAATTGTTAAAATAGGGTGAAGTATCACAGTATCACATAAGCTCCCCCACTCTCTATCTCCGTCTCTCTCTCTCTCTCTCCATAAGAGGGATTACATTTTGATCTGTATCCTTTGCTTCCAATTCAGATTTCTATTTCAGTTAAGTTGACTCCCCATATCCTCCTCCTCCTTCTTCTTCTCCTCCTCCTCCTCCTCCTTTTTCGCTCCCGTCTCGGCCGGATGAGAAGAGCTGGAAAGAATAGCGCATGATGACTCGTACAAAGTGATGAAGACTTTAGAAGCTAGACTCGCAGAGGACGTTGCAAAACTTTCCAGGTCTAAGTTACAGTAACCCAATAAGAAGCCTTTCATACAGCACTCCCACTTAGTCCTGTAAATGTGCCCTCCTCTTCCTCCTGCTCCTCTCTTTTCTTTCTCTCTCTCTCTCTTCCTCATCCTCTCACCTCACAGCTCTGTTGCTCTCCTCCACAACATTTAGATTTGCCATGCGAGATTCATCTGCAGTGGTGGAAGAAGTATTCAGATCCTTTACTTGGGTAAAAAATACTAACACCACACGGTTTAACATTCTCTGTTACAAGTAAAAATCCTGCATTGAAGATGTTACTTAAGTAAAAGTATATAAGTTTTATCACGGAGTATTAAAAGGAAAAGTACTCAATGCAGAAAAAACCTCACATTTTAGAAACGGCAAAGGTTTCAAACAGTTGTGTTTAATGGCCTAATCATTTCAGCTGGACTTTAATTTTTTAATAACAACACATTTCATAAAATACATGTGTTTTGTGTGCAAAACCTATCAAATACCTAATCTCAACTTGTAAAGTTACAGTAATTGAAGCTGTCAGATGAATGTATGAGTGTGGAGTAAAAAGTACAATATTTCCCTCTGAAATGTAGCGGAGTAGAAAGTGGCATGGAAAGAAAAGACTCAAGTATAGTACCTCAATTTTGTACTTGTACTACAGCACTTAAGTACATGTACACAGTATATGGTATATCAGTCACCTTCTAAGATGTAGTAGGATCACCATCGTCTCCCAGGAGAGCTTTAATCCTCTGGATGAAATGTGTTTGAGTGTTTGTTTTGAAGCCAGAGTTTGCAGAAGGAGCCATCACGTTGCTGTACTTCCCACAATTACCTTTTTTTTAAAGATTTACAGATGCACATGCGAGTCAGGCTGGTATTTGGCTTCCGGATTAATGAATGGGTTATGCAGGCACAGGCTCAGGGGCCCAGCGCTTCATGAGGCCACTGAGCCAGAGTCTCCTCTCCAGCTATTGTCAGGGGATTGTCAGACATGCTGTCAAGAAAATTCATACTGCCAACTGAGGTTCAAATTTTGACAATTTGATAAAATAAACTGAGTAGGCCTACTGCAACAGACAAGTGTTCTGATATCCAATCAAAAAAAATTCCAGTGCTCCATCATGGTGGAAAATCCTTTCCACACAGGAAGTCAATTCCAAACAGTGTCCTGAACAGCAAAGAAATCTGGACTTAATGCAGTTTTAGTGTGCCTTTAACTTGACTTAAGCTTGCCATTAAGCGATAAACTCCTATTCCAATGTTCTTCTACATGAGGTTTATGTTATATTAATGGAATAAAAAAATAAATAAAAACAATTGTCTTCACAATCTTGATGTTGCCCAGCATCTTCGTCTTTGAGCCAGAAACTGACCTCTACATTTATGGGATCTGAGAAAAACTCTTCCACTATTTTTTATAATATTGTGAGGCCCAGTTGTGCTATCATGTGTCTGTATTGGCTGTAAAGATGTCAGGCCTTGATATGTCTGTACAAACCCCTGCGCATTCATCCTGTGCACTTGGCAAATTAAGTGCCTCTGGTTCTTCTCCTTCTCCCTCTTAAATCCTCTTTTCCTTTCCCTCTATGCTCACGTCTCCGTCTTCCTCTATTTCCTGCCTGTCCGTGTTTGAATTAGAAGTGAAGGGGTAATAATAATAGTACCACAAATAGCCATGTTGGGCCTTTCCTTAAAGGACAGGATAATGAGACAGAGTATCTATTTGCACAGCATAATGCGTGTGTCTCCAGACACTGTTAAAACTCTTTTTCAACCCTGCTGGTGTGAGGGGTGGATAATCATACAGAGCAGTGTCATTTAAATTAATTTTATTTTTTTATATTTCCATTCATTTCCACTAAACATCCCTTTTTGGAGCAGCTGTAGGAATTTCGGGAGCAGATTCAGGTGGAGATTTCAGGGTGTGTGACAGGGGGTTAGGAAGTGGAAACTCATTGGTGCATCAACCTGCCAATCTTAATCACAGATAACCAATATGCAGCAAAGGTAAATATGTCCATTAAAAGCCCCCCCAGAGGCGGGATTATAAGCGACCAGCAGCCTATGAAATGCAGATTCCCCCATTCAGAATGCTACACACACCACTCTCCTGTGTGATATCAGCCATGAGCGCTCATTCTAATTATTTGAGCAAATGTACTAATTAGCTATCAGGTGTCGCCCCCCCCCCACCCCTCTTCTCCTCACTTATCATCCTCCCCTGACATCTTTTGTATTCAAAATAGGTTCCCAGCATGGTTGGAATTTTCAGGCCATCAGCAAATATTTACCAGTTCCATCTCATTATGTTCTGGGCTAAAATGCTGGCTATGAATATCTTAAGGCCCCTGGTACACGCCATCTAAACTTTGCCTTGACCTTTAACTGCTGGCCGCCTGCACTAGCAACCGAGCTGCAGTTTCAACATGTACTGTAGGCACACATGCCCACGCTCACACGCTCACAGCGTATTTGTGTCATCATGTCTCAGTGCTGTTTCGCTGTAGACTTAAGACTAAAGCAAAGTGATGATTATGCACATGCACCTCCCTCTGCATGGTTAGCCTCGCCATACCTGCCTCCTGCTCTGATCAATCCATTAACTTACATCCTGTTGTATATATCTGGTTTGGCCCGATCAACGGAAATGCTGACGGCTCTTATTTCTTTCGCTGTGGCGATTAGCAACTTGGTCCTTGTCAATACAAAGTAATGAATGAGCCAGATATATGCAATTTGGGGGCATAATCATTTTTTTGTGATAGTTTGATATTGCTGGTCTGCATTTTTGCTTAAAAAGCAAAGTGATTAATCAATAATTAATTTTGAAGCAGGGGCACCGATAGAGACGAAACGATGAAAACATTTGCCATAAATCTGCACTTTATTGCTGGTCCTATTGAAGGATTCGTGGCAAGTATGTTGTGAGCATTTTCTGTATGGTTTGCAAAATGGCTGAGAGAAAATATTCATGTGTCTTATTTACTGCCAAATGTCTTGTTATGCGGGGGATATTTGTGTACTTATCAATTTTATTTCAGCTGGAAGCTCATCTCTGCAAAGTCTGATGATAAGTCGGCTGCAGGATCACAGAAGTGAGGGGTGCGGTGGATGTTAGAATATAATCCTCTTTTATTAAGGCTTTTGGGACCATGTCCTGTATTCTTTGTGACAACTTACTGTATGAACTGGATGTCACTTTGCAGGGGCTCACCTGCATGTTTGTGGAGCATTTTCCCTCACCGTTGATCTCAACATACTCAAAACTCCAGCGGATTCCTTTGAAGCAATAGTGAAGAAATAGGAAAATATGCTTATTCACTTTCTTTTCAAGATTGATGCCACTCTCATAGTTAAATATGAAGTGCCATAAAGACTTCTATTCTGCTTTCTAGAAGCCGCGCACCTCTCCAGTCGCCTCTCTGTCAGCTCCGCTGAGTGTATGCTGAGTTGTCTATTTTACTAATATTAGTTGTGCTTTATGTGGTTGACGTTGGCAGGGATGGCACTTGGCTATGAGTCCCTTATTGGGATCAGGAAATCCAGTTGCCAGTCTCTTGACGATTCTGCTAACCTCTTGCCAACTCTGTTAGCCTTGGCTAGCTGGTTGAATGTACACAGAGTAAACACAAGCTTTGTTTTAATCCATTTCAAATTAGTTAAAAATGATCTGAAGTTCGCTATAAACATTCATGCGAGTAAAGCCGGTGAAAGTATTGTAAGATGAGATTTATTTTGTGAATATTTAGTTAACAAATGACTGGTTGTAGAGTTACTGAAATAAGTAATATTTCCATCAGTTGTAGTTTTATAGTATATTCTATTCCTTGATTTAACAAGGGAGCTATCTTACATGTTGTAGGTCTACCCTGCCTGTAATTCAGTTAACAGGTTGGCGGAGGGATATGATGAGATGCTGAAGCATGTTTGTTATGAGTCTTAAGCTGTTCTACACTGGAAGAAGCGTGATTAAAGAAATGGACCGAGTTACCGTCGAAGCTGTCTCCGTGCTCTTACTCTATCCACGCCCCAAAAGTACTTGTATGTATCACGACTAGTTAATAGTTAATGTTTCCATCCAATGGCTTTAAAGCCAATACAAACCTGTGCGTAATGACGTCACATGCTTTTTTTGCGATCAAATTGGTATATCAAATAGATTTGAGACATTTAAAAGGTATAATTTTCGCATTGAATCGCACGACATTCAACAAAGTGTGCTACCCAAAGTGGATCGCGCCGTCTACCCAAAAATTATTAATATTGCACAAGTTGTAATAATGCTTACAGTATGTGCCAGCTGATTGCAACACATCAGTCTCTCCAGGATTTTGCAGACATTTTTTGAGATTGTTACGACCCAAAATGCCTGATGTTGCAGGAGCTTTGTAAAAGATTGCGATAAAAGTTGCAATGTTTTTTGAAAGTTTGTTTGTATGGTTTTTACAATTTTTGTAAGTCTTAAACTACATAGATAGGTGCAATCAGGGGCTTTAGAAGCTGGTAGACATATATTCATATATATTTTTAAACTTTCCAACAAGTCCTCAAACCCAAACAACCGCATTGTGTAAGTTCTTACCCTCTAACATGACTCACAGGAGCGTTTCCTACATTAGCGCCCATACCGGTGGCAGGAGCTCACAACACATTATCGCTCCCAGCGTGTCAATAAGCGACTCTCAGGGGCTTTTGGTGTTTGTTACTGATGCAAACATTTTCATTTAGGACTTTGGCATCCTATTTAGACGCACTTGGTCGGGACTCTTGTTGACGCTCTGGTTCGGGACGTACGTTAACCTGACATGCGGCACAAGAACCGGACAGTTAGGTTTAGGAAAAGATTGTGGGTGGGGTTACAAAATGTACGTTTCAGTGATACTGTCTCTCTTAATACTTCGTCATCTTACGATCTATATGCGTTCCATACAGACGCCAACGGATGATTTTTGTGTCTGTATCTGACGCTGAGAGCCATTGACCACGTGTCAGTATTTGAAGAGTTGGAAATGATAACGGTTGAAGTTAACTTCACAAACAGCGGTCTTCTGGGACAAAGTCCTGTGTATTTTTTCACCCATCCACCCACCCCGAGCTCCTCCCTACGTGGACTTTGTAGCTCTTTATACTACGCTACCTGACCTTTGCTCCAGTGATATTTAATACAGCCACTAGAGGGCGCTACCCAACGTCGTATTAAGTTGCTTATACAAACGACTTATGGGGTCAGTCTCCGTCTTTCAGTCCTGATGCTAAGCTAACTGTCTCCTGGCTTTAGCTTCATCTCAAATGAGAGATTCAAGATTTTTTATTTGCCATTTGTGCATACACCAAACAGGCAAGGCACATAGGAATTCTTGTGCAGGCTCTTTGAGTCAAGTAAAAAGAGTTAAGGGCATAGAAAAGCACACTGACTAAAATAGAAAGAGATTATAGAAGGTAAATAAATACAAAAACTTAGATACTGTGAAAAAAGAGTGCAATAAGTATAATAAATTATGAATTCTGGATGGACACATAAGAGTATAGATCTTATCAATCTCTCAGGAAGAAAGTCAATATATAGAATTTTAATTACACATCTAATTGCATAGACAATTTGCGCTAAACTTAATCCCTTCTTTTGATTTTTTACACATGTCTAATACCATCCCTGCTCTTCAGTAGCTTATTCGCTTCCTTTATAGAGTTATATCTTATTCGAAATTCAGAGTTACCAAACAAAAAGGATTTAGCCCCAAAAATATCCCTCTACATTATCATTGATGTATAGAGGTGTGTGTGTGTGTTTAAAAGAGACAATGGTGTGAATTTAAAGACAATGCTGTGTGCTTGCCAGAGCTTTGATGCTGAGCCAAGCGCCATCGTTCCCAGAGGTATTTACCCCCCACTCTTCCTACCACATTGTTAAACACTACCTCTGTACGTTTTTATAACACCATTGTTAAGCTCAATAGATTTTTATTTGGCTGCTTTACCCCTACCTCTCCCATACTCCATCTCTCTGGCTAGCTGTGTTTGTGTGTTTGCAGTGCCCCGTCCTTTCACCTGGAAGTGTCTAGGTGTGTATTTATAGTTCCTTAGACAGCAGACATGAGACGCAAGACCAAACATCCTCTTCCTCTCTGGAAATCGCACAGACTGGAACAGCAAAATGTTGACTCTAATATGTCTTCTGTCCCTTCTTAACTCAGTTTTTGGTTTGTGTATGTCTGTGAGAGGGACACTCTTCATTACAAGTTAACAGTGTTGGGAGTAACGCAATACAAAAGTAATGCAATTACAGTTATGTTGCATTCCTTTTTGCTATGACACAGTAATATAACTCATTACTAATACAATTTTGGTAATATTATACCAATTACAATCTCAGTAAAGCGAGCTACAATGCATTTTTACCTGAAATTAAGTGCTATTTTTTTTTTTTTTTTAAACTCCCATATTCTGCTCATTTTTAGGTTTATAATTGTATTTTGAGGTTGTACCAGAATAGGTTTACATATTTTATTTTCAAAAAACACCATATTTTTGTTGTACTGCACATTGCTGCAGATCCTGTTTTCACCGTGTGTTGAGTTCTCTGTCATAGTTACAGAGTGAGACATCTCACTTGTTTTAGCTACAGAGTGAGACATCTCACTTGTTTTAGCTACAGAGTGAGACATCTCACTTCTATACTATCTTTGTTACAAGTCGCACATGCTCAGTAGCTAGGAAAAATCCCATCAGGTAGATAACCCTTTCTCCAACTTTGGTCAGTCCAAGGCAGGATTAGCTGGGAGACTTCTTCTAGACGAGGGCCGCTTGTGGAATACCTCCAGAACAGGGACAGGAAGTAGGTCTTTTGGAGATTATGGTCAATTAGAGTTGTGTTGTGGCATTGTTTTGCCATTGAGAAGGAGTTAGCATGCTAGAGCTAGCATGCTACAGTTACCCACCTCGTCTCGGCTAGTGACGTAGAAAGCCGTGCAGATTTTGCAAAGCTCACCCAGAGACTGAAGGCACAGGACATTCAGAAACCGGATCTCACTCAAAATAGCATGGATGTTCTTTTTCCAAGTTTGTATGCACGTGGAAGCACTAGAGACACAAAATAACTCCCCATTTTTTTCATAACATGGGCACTTTAAGAATACCCCTACAACGATTTTTTTTTTAGTACAGATAGAAAAGTCTGAGTAAAAGAGTTTCAGGTGAGGGTTGGCCTCCGCCAGGGCTGCACTTATATTATCCTGAAATATTTATGGACAGGATATCGAGGTGTAGTCGGGGTGGGGATGAGTTGCAGTTCAGTGGGCTCAGGATCTCATCGCTACTTTTTGCAGATGATGTGGTCCTGATGGCATCATCGGCCTGTGACCTTCAGCACTCACTGGATCGGTTCACAGCCGAGTGTGAAGGGGCTGGGATGAGGATCAGCACCTCTAAATCTGAGGCCATGGTTCTCAGCAGGAAACCAATGGAGCGCTTTCTTCAGGTGGGGAGTGAGTCCTTACCCAATGTGAAGGGTTTTACATTCAATTTGTCGCACCTTTGTGATGAAAAGAGAGCTGAGCCAGACGGCAAAGCTCTCGAGCTACTAGTCCGTTTTCATTCCTACCCTCACCTATGGTCATGAAGGCTGGGTCATGACCGAAAAAGCAAGATCCAAGGTACAACATCCGAGATAGGTTTCCTCAGGAGGGGGGCTGGCGTCCCTTAGAGATCGGGTGAGAAGCTCAGTCATCCGTGAAGAGCTCGGAGTAGAGACACTGCTCCTTTGCGTTGAAAGGAGCCAGTTGAGGTTGTTTTGTGAAAGTGGAAGTACAGATGGATAGAAGAAGGATACATTTTGAGAGCAGGGGAAGAGAAACAGAAGAAAGGGGTAAGGAGAAAGGCGGCTGTGCTTCAGCCATCTGTTGTGTGTTCCCCAGCAGCAGCAGCAGCAGAAGAAGGTGAAGTCTGTCCACATCTATCCTCTGGCCACACATCACAGGCCTGTCGTTGGCCCAGTGTCGGCCCTGCTGTCTCTGTGTGTGCGTGCATGAGATTTTGTGTGTGTGTGTGTGTGTGTGTTTGTGTGTGTGCATTATGTGGCCAGAATCGACCCCAGACACGAGCTGCTCTGGCTGATTTAATGAGAAGGGCTGGGTTGCCATGACTAGGGCAGCCACTGTCTCTTTCTTACACACACACACACACACACACACACACACACACACACAGGGCTCGACATGCCCATCCGATTCCCCGCGGTCATGTCACTCCCCTCCAAAATCGCACACGCTTATCGAAACTCACACGGCTTTCCTGGAAAGTCACAGGGAAAATAAAAAAAAAATGGACAAGAAAAGGCCCATCCTGGAAGCGGCAACCTTTCTGCATTTCCGCGTCTTTGTGGAATTTGGGAGAGTGTCGAAAGATTTGGGGGGGGACAAAAATGCTAATGTGCGTGAGTATGAGAGACTTGCCTGGTCTCTCGCCTGGCCAGCAAGTGTGGCAGTGTTTTAATGATGCATCTGCTTGTGTCAAATGATTCTGGGCACATGGCTAAACCCAGGGCTGCTGGCCCCTTTGATGTCACCGTACACACACACACACACACACACACATACACACACACACACTTTCTTGAAAACACTCGCACAAGCACTTCTGTAAATACCCTTCACACCCTTTCACGTACTCCAACACACACACACACACACACACACACACACACACCCCTCACATACAGCTATGTACCGGGCAGCGGTTCACTCGGGCCCCCTCTGGTGCTGTGGTGGCTGGTTTTAATGTCCCTGCCTAATGATCTGGCAAGCGTCGAAAGGTAAATGATAATTTGCTTTAAGTGGAGCCTTTAGGCGGAAAAGCCTTGTAGGGCTTAGCTGTCTCCCTGACATGACAGTGTTTACCACAAGCAGCCCTCGACCGATTTCATTTCAAATATGATTCCTTTATGAAAATCCATTGGATCGACTCAGTGACTCTGCTGACTGTTGCATGAACAGAAATACATCTGTATCTGTGTGTCTTTGTAAATCTGAGCGTCCGAGAGACGATTGAAGACAATTCAGTTGCAGACGATGGAAAGCGGTGGACGGACACAGCGAGAATTACCCACAGAGAAACGGAGGAGAAAATCACTTTTCTTTTTTTCTTTTTTTTTTTCTCTGTAGGAATGATTTTGAGGCTGTGAAAGCACATTCTGAGGAGACAGCGCAAACATCCAGCCTTGGTGTCTTGTCGTGTCTCTTTGTAGGAGAACTCTGTGCAGTTTCAAATGAGTTTCTCATCACTGGAAAAGAGGACTCATTATCACGTTTGTACACTCTCTCCGTTCCATTCTTCATCAAGCTTTGTAAGCACAAAAAAGTGCTAAAGCTGTTTTTTTGGTTGTTGCTCATTCTCCTCACTTGAAGTTGGGAGTTACTTATGTTATGAGTGAGATGGAGAAACTGCTGAACGTAAATGTCTTAACACCACAACACGTTGGGACTGTGACAGCTTTCTGGATTTTGCATCTGAGCCAAACCAGAATTGATCACATTCGTGTTGCACTAGACACACAAACAATTCATTTTCAGCTACCTGGGTATATGCCTTTTGTCCATCAAGCACCAGTGGTGGAAGAAGTATTCAGATCCTTTACTTAAGTAAAAGTACTAATACCATACTTTAGAAATAACCCTGCATTGAAAATGTTACTTAAGTAAAACTATGTAAGTATCATCAGGAAAATATACTTTAAATATTAAAAAGTCCAACTCCTGACCCAACTGAGCCTAGCCCATACCTTGTACCCAGAAGTATTTTGATCCTTTACTTAGGTAAAAAGTACTAATATCACACTGTAAAAATAATCTGTTACAAGTACAAGTCATGCATTGGAAATATTACTTAAGTAAAAGAAGTAAGTATTCAATATCAATGTATCATTAGGAAAATGTACAAGTATTAAAATTAAAAGTACTACAGAAAAATCCTCAGATTTTAGAAACTAGAAAGGATCCAAACAGTTGTGTGTTTAATGGTCTAATCATTTCAGCTGGACTTATATTGTTGGGTAGTTACATTTCTAATAACTAACTTACTTACTTAGGTAAAAAGTACCAATACCACACTGTAAAAATACTCTGTTGCAAGTAAAAGTCCTGCATTGAAAATATTACTTAAATGTAAGTATTATCAGGAAAACGAACTTCAAGTATAAAAAGTATCATTAGGAAAAAGTACTCAATGCAGAAAAATCCTCAGATTTTAGAAACTAGAAAGGATCCAAACAGTTGTGTGTTCAATGGTCTCATCATTTCAGCTGGACTTGTAGGCCGTTATATTGTTGGGTGGTTTCATTTTAAATAAAAACATATTTTATAAACTACATTTTTGTGGGCTAAAATATTAATGGTAAAGTAACTTAAAGCTGTCAGATGAATGTAATGGAGTAAAAAGTAGAAGTAGAAAGTGGCATGAAAAGAAAAAACTCAAGTAAAGTACAAGTAGCTCAACATTTGTAATCAATTTGAGGAGAAATTTGAAAGAGTAAATGTACTTAGTTAAATTCCACCACTGTCAACCACTTACTGAATGACACAAAAGAAATCTCTCTGAACGAGACGCTTCAAACACACATCGCCTCGCCACTATACTACAACTCAAAGGTTTTAATCTGTGAAGCGATTCACAGTGTGAATGGACTGATCTCAGACAGGGAGATGTGAAGTCAATGTAACGAGAGCGGAGAACAGAGAAAGTGTAGAGGAGGTGAGAGTAAACATCAAAGAAAGGTGAGGAGACTAGACGACAAAGTAAAACAGAAGGCAGATGAGATCAGCGGAAAGGAGACGAGGAGGTGTGTGCTTGACAGCTGATTCTAACACGTGGCTGCAGGGTGGAAGCCTTGTCCCCTCTCCTCCCCTCTCCTCTCCTGCCTCCTACTTTCATCATTTCCCTTTTTATCCCCTTTTCAACAAGCCGTCCCCCCCTAAAATATAATATGCATTCTCCCTTCCACACCTCCTTCTCCACCAGACTAAAATATCGCATATTCAGAATCATCTTTCATACACATATTCAACCTCTCAACACCTTTACCATGCCTTCTCTACTGAAAAAAAGATATCTCTGTAACATGGAATTTAACCTATTTTGATTCAAAGGTTGCTTATTAGGATTAACCCCTTGACATGTTTCAGCAAATTTTCGAGGGATTCCCAACACTTAACATAGAGGAGTGAAAGGAATTAAAATAAAAATGCAATTAGCACATATACAAGCAAAAAAGAAAACACTGCATGCATATGTTCATCAATACATTACAACCACTAAATGGCCAAGATGGCCAATAATAAGTGAATAAGTAAACAGTAGATTGTGAGTGGATTACTAACTACAGTCAAATATAACCATTAGGTACGAACTGTAGGCTTAACCGTTGTGTTGTTCTTGGGTCAAATTGACCTGTTTTAAAGTGTTTTATATCAGAAATATGGATTTCTTTCAACCAAATTGCCCAAAAATAACATGGATGATCCCATACAACATTCTTCAGGTAAAATTAATGATTACTTTCATTGACTTTTTTGGGTGTTTTATTTAATCTTATAGAATTTTAATTCTTTTTTTTTTATGGTTTCAAAACTGTATCCGGACAAAACTTTGACATAACATCAACATCCTCTGACTATTAACTAAAATAGTAATAATAGGTTTGTTGACCATGAATTCCAAGAATACATGTAAAACCTATTATTAAACCAGCTCAGGTTATAAAAAAAAAGCATTTTAAAAAGTGACAAATAAATCAGAAAAAGGACAATTGGAAGGACATTGGAAAAAGCACAATTTTTTTTTCAATTTTGACCTGGAAGGGCAAGTTCATAGTTAACGGGAAGACAACACAAGGATTAAAAGACAATATTTGGCAATAGATTATGAAGTAAAATTTTATTTCAGAATTGTTCTGAAAAGTCACGGGTCAATTAAAGGGATACGAGAGTGTCCCGAAAGTGAAGACAACACAAGGCATAAGCAGTCAGAGACAACAGTGAACATCTACTACCCAGAACTGTAGCCTGATTTCAATAATTATATAATATAATATATAATAATACAGTCCTGTTGGCTGGTCTGGGATGGTTTGAACCATGGTTTCTCAAAGTAAGGTCCAAGTTCTACGTCCTGACCCAACAGCAGTCCAACCGGGCCCAGTCCATACGATGTACCCAGTGGGGGAAGAAGTATTCAGATACTTTAATTAGGCAAAAAGTACTAATACCATACTGTAAAAATACTCTGTTGCAAGTAAAAGTCCTGCAATATTACAAAATTTAATTTCAGACATTTATTTACTTTTTTAATCATATATAACCTAAGACCGTGAACAATCCGTGCGGCACATCATGAGTTAGTATTTGTTGTAATTTGAAATTTGAGGAATTTCAAAAAGCCAACGTCAACGTTTTAGCTTTAACACCAAATTATTTCTTCACACATCGCTCTGGGACAGATTTGAGCGTCACTATACGGAAAGCATTTTTATATGAATCACATGGAGATCAGTTATATACAAATGCTTTAAAAAGGTAAAGGAGATATCTGAAAATGCTCTTAAACCTCAGAGGGATAATTAAAGCATAGGTGCGTTTTGGGCATAACATGCAATAAACCAATCGGAGTATCATCTCCCATTCCCTTTAAAAGCCAGGGCGCATTTGTACTATTTTACATTGTATAGTGTGTGTAACAAGCATAGTGTGTGTGCGCTGTCCACGAGCATAGGCGCATTTTACTAACGCGCTGTTAAAATAACAATGAAACGCTACGTTATTGACTTTAGACCAGGTTTTTGTTGGTCAATGGCGCAATCCCTTTCCGTTGCCTCAAGATAGCAATACACTCAGAATGCACCTGAACACACCTCCTTGTAAGACCAGCACGCCCATGTGTGCGCCACAGATGGGTGCAGGTGCATTTGCTATTCAAACGACTTTGGCGCTGGATGGGAAATTGACAACTCCGTCTGTCTTCATCTAGCAAAGACACTTGCGTTGGGCTTCGTGTTGTTGTTGTTGTTGTTGTTGGCCCTTAGGGGCCCAAATGAGATCAGATCTACTTGCCATCAATGGATATTGTAGGAATAATCATATTTAGACAGGATAACCGATAGAAAGAGGAGAGAACAAGACAGACACAGCATGAGAGACAAGAGCTAGACATATCATCATACAAAACAGTTAAGATGTCAGTCAGTCATTCTATTTCTACTACAGGCTTGTCACTACCTAAACTATTCTCTCAGTCACTCACTCAGCCTGTCGCTCACTGATTTTCCACTCTTCCAGTGGAAAAAACAACAAACCTCTGGGTAAAAAGATTGTGCGGTACATAGAAAGTCTGTCAAAAACAGTAAATGTATGTGTAAATGGCTTATTCCACATTGATGACTGTATTCTCTATTGTTCAATTTAAGATGTAGTTGACTTAATCTGTGATCTGCAGAGTGGTCTTAGTCTGCTGTTCCGGTGTTTTCTAAATCATTCTGGCAGACGTAACACCACCGTATCACTCTCACATGATTATTTCTCACCGAGTGTAACAATTGTATCTCTTTTCTCTAGGACGCTTCCTGTAAAAAAGAATGTCTTGACAAAACATCTTTCTCCTGGGTTATCCTTTTTATCTCTTTACTTGTCTTAAACCGGTGGGGAAAAAAGGCATGCTTTTAAGAAGGGATGTTAGTAAAGTGATGGGAAATGTGATTTGCAGGCATTAGCAGTACATGTGTATGGTTGGAGTAGCCGCAGGGAAAGGAGATGCAGTTGCTTTAGCTGCTGATTTCTTCCTGCTAAAGGGCGAATCGAGGGGAGGCCCTAGGGGCTCAAAGCCTCGGGAAATGTCTGGATATCTCTTAAGAGGCTGTTTCCCCCCAGCTGTAATGGAGTGCGGAACGCAGAAAAACTGTGTATTTGTAACACAAAGTTCACTTCATGATCACTTAACTGTGCCGATCAGTAGAGAGACGGTGGGAGATACTGGGTTTACACACTGTGCTTCCTTTTAAGGAATTTTATGGCATCTGATGCACGATTGTGGGTAAAATGATCACAATCGAAGGCTGATGTGACAAATAGTATATTCTGAACTGCAGATGATTATTCTCATTATTGATTCATCTTTCAAGTAATCTTTTCATTTAATATTTCACTTAATTGTTTATTCCAGGATATAATATAGTATGTATTATGGGTAAATAATAAAAAGCCCAATAATTTAAAGTGATGTCCAAAGTCCTCATATTAACTGTCATATTAACAGTTTTCAAAAGAGTTTGGGATTCATTCTACTTTCATCCTACTTTCATCTGATTGTTTCCGCTGTACACACAATGCCAAACATTCACTTCAATCTAAATTACATACATAAAATTGACCATTGATTTCTGATTCATGCTTAGAAATAGCTCACAGAGCAGGCACTGGATTGTATTTTGTCCCATAAGGACGGAGCAATATTTCATTCATTCGTAGTTATGTTTAATTTTACAAATATCACGTTCAACGTCAGGTGTGTAACCGTAAGTGAAGTAGTGTCTGATTTTAAACACAAACCACAATGTTTTTCTAAACTTAACCAAGACGCTTTTTTGCCTAAACATTAAAAACACCAAATATCGACAGTTTCACAACATTAACAACTTGTTTAAAATTACGACGTTGCCTTTAAAATTGCGACATTGCCTTCGAAACTGCTACTGTTACCTTCAAAACTGAGATTGTTACCTTCAAAACTGCGACCGTTACATTCAAAACAACGGCCGCTACTTTCAAAACTGCAATCGTTACCTTCAAAACCGCGACAGTTACCTACAAAACTACAACCGTTACCTTCAAAATCGTGATCGTTACCTACAAAACTACGACCGTTACCTTCAAAATCGCGATCGTTACCTTCAAAACTACAACCGTTACCTTCAAAATCGCGATCGTTATCTTCAAAACTGCGACCGTTACCTTCAAACCGCGACCGTTACCTTAAAAACCACAACCGTTACCTTCAAAACCGCAACTGTTACCTTCAAAACCGCAACTGTTACCTTCAATACTACGACCGTTACTTTAAAAACTTTTACTTTAAAAAAAATAAAAATTATACATTTTTGCTAAACACTACTGCTGCTGGCAGACATTTGCCTTGTGTGTATGTTCTTTCTGTGGTCTCCACCCAAGCAAATTCATTTAAAGACACAGACTAACTCCAATTGCGTGGGACCCCCTCCTTTGATACTTTATTTTCTTTTCTTCGCCAGCCATCTTTGATTCCTGGGCCGATCCGCCTCCTCTAGCACACAGCTGCCTCCTCGCTTGTTGTTCTTGGCATCACATCCAAAAGTCCTCCAGCCTTTCTGCGGTCCCCTCAAAAAGAAGAGGGACATCAAAAGGCTTTCGCAGGGCTCTGTCTGTGGACATGAACATGGCTGAACCTTCCCTGTCTGTCAGTCGGCGAGTGGAGGGGATGTGTGTAAGGAGGGCTGAGTAGGGTGGTGGGAGCCTTACACCCCCTCTGGCTCTCTGTGTGTAAAGGAGGCTAAGGGCCCTCTCCTGCTCCAACACAAAGAGCCCTAAGGTTAACGCTCTGCCACTGATCCCCTTCCAACAGCCACGTTCCTTCTCTTCTGCCCCTTCCTTGTGTCTCATTCTGTGCCACACCATGCCTTGCAATTCGCTATCAGAAAAACAGGTGCTGTTTGTCTGACCTTCATCATCATATTTCTCTCTTATATTGCCCGTCATAGCCACTAAAAACTGTAAAAAAATCAAACCCAAAGTCCAATTATTATGGACGTTATCTGCTTCATTAGAGACTTTTGTAAGGAAAAAGATTAACATGGTTTAATGTACATAAACAATGATCAATGATCACCAAATTTCTCCCTCATTCTTCTCCCCATAACCACAAAAAACTGTCAAAAAATCAGCGTATCTGCTTCACATATTCAGCAGGGCTGCAGAGCGGCTGTGGGTTGCCTCCCCACAGTTCGCACAGGCTTTATAAGCCATAACGTGAAAAAGCTTTGTTCAATGTAAACAACCATCAATGATCACCACATTTCTGGTTTGATTTTTGACAGTTTTCAGTATTTATATGGAGCAATATGAGAGAGAAATGTGGTGATGATTGATCATTGTTTGGTTACATTAAACCACGTTTAACCTCGCCATAGGCGCCAATGAATAAGAACACGTGAATGTGAGATAATAATCGCTGGATTTAGGTTTAGTTTTTTTGACAGGCTTAAGTTTTCATGACAAGATTTTGCCACGGGAAATTTGGTGATGATTGATCATTGTTTAGGTACATTAAACTATATTAAGCTTTTTCACATTAAGCATTGTAGAAAGTCCCGACAGGCAGTGTTGTGGCTGTGTCTGTGCCTGCCCTGTGGGGACAGAGATTTTTGTGGGTTTGTTGGCATCTGTTGCTCAAGAATCATGTGTTATGAACTTTTTTTTTTTTTAAATTGAGCTTGAGGTTTTAAAAAAAAAAATGTTGGGTACAAAATGACTCGCGTTCCCACCGTCCCCACCGTATTTCCCAAAATCGACGCCTATGCTTTGCACAGACGCAAAAACAGAAAATTAAAATTTTTTACAATTTCACTTTAATGTGCTTTTTCATATCTCCCACACAGTGTATGGGCTGTTAGCTTGGGTAACGTTAGCTCCGCAGAACAAGCCAAATTTCACCAAGTTCTCCAAGTTCTGGATCATCATTGCTCACAATGTGCTACACATAACACAAAACAAAACAAACAATATATACACACTAATATATGTATACACACTCAACAGAAACAATATAGAGGCAATAGTGCAATGAAGAGTGCAAAGTACGCAGGGGTAAATAGTATTATGTTATTATATTACAATATGAACAGTATGAGCCGTGTTACCGGCAGGTGGGTTTGTAAGGAGGTGAGATTTTGCCCCAACTATATATTTGCTACTATATATCTCTAAAAAATGGCATGAAACAGCCGGAAATAATCTTGTACTCCTGATATTGCTGCTATCTTATTTGCTTTAAGCGAGAACATAGCTTTCAGGTAAAAGAACAATACTGTAATTTAATCATTGACCTAAATGAATAAATGGTGTCAGAACTAAATTGTTTATTTTATTTCATATGAGGCCTAAACCTCATAAAAGTAGCATTTATTTAAAGTAACTTGGTATTTTAAATATATTGTATTGCACCCAGTGAACATAGCCCAGTATTTGATTGGAAGCACTGAGTTTTCATTGACAATACATCTTAATAAGTCTTCTAACTGGTGGAAAGAAAAGCTAAATGTTTATTCCAAGTGTAACTTATAGCAAACCTTTGCATTCTGTTTATTAATTTATTGCCAAATAAAAAGATTGTTGAGTTGAGAACTACACATGGAGCAAATGCATGCTTGTTCTCCTCTTACAATCAACAAAATTCTGGTAATTGCATTAAAAGTACTTATTAGGTGTAGTAGGCTACTCATTCTGCTACTCATAATAGGTATGAAGGTATGAACCATCAATAAACTGGAAATACTGAGGTAAAGCATAAGCTGCACACAAAAATTAGGACATCATGTGCCGCTGTTCTGATTGCAAAGACAATAAGAAATAATTTGATATTATTATAATTTGCATGTGAAACGACAGTTGATGTACAGAGGCATGGGGTTGAATTAACAGCATTCAATGAGTCTAGAAAGAAGTATTGTCGAGAGAAATATTGACTGAAAACACATGGAACATATTGGGGCAATTTTTTTTGTGCATTTTTTGGATTTGCTGTAACAACTACTTATTATACTATTTACTATTCTACCAACTCATTAAACCCCGTAGATAGATAGATAGAAACTTTATTCATCCCAAAGGAAATTTTAGATTGCTTATGAGTTGTAGCGTACAAACTAAAATGACATTCAAACACCTCATTTATTGTATCGTTATTTTTATTATTATAGATCCTAACATGAGCATCTTGTCTCATTTTTAACTAATTCCAGATCTTGCTTTTACATGGTTGCATTAGAAAAAGCATTTTGCATGATTTTTGTATTAGCCACAATTTCTATATTTTGGCATTATAAATAAGTTCCACATGTGATCTGACTTCTTGGGGGTGCATCTCAGTGCCGTCATGCAGAAGCAGAGGGGACATCTTGGTCCTGCTAATCAGAACCGTGGGCTTTTTACTGCATATGTCTGGTTACTGGGTGTAAATGTGTCTAGCTGTTGTGTTGTGGCCCTGCAACACATCCTGTGTGATAATAGACCTGGCAGCAAACAGGGTAAGGAGGAAGGATAGGAGGGGTTTGTGCAGAGAGGGGGGGGGGGGGGGTGGTTGGGGGCGTTTACGGGACAATGTGTGTGGCATATACATATTCACATGGGTGCGCATACATGTTTATATGCAAGTGCGTCCCTATGTGTGTGTGACTGGGCTCGCCGGTTACCAGGGAAATGGATGTGTTGGCCTCATCAGAGAGTCTCCAGCTGGTGGAGAGGCTTCGGAAGCGGTGCCTTGGCAGCCGCCCGGTCAGGGGGGAGTTTGCATCTGTGCTGCCTTGGCAGTGGACTGGATTGTGGTTGTGGTGGATGGAGGTGGATTTTGTGTGCTTGTGTGTGTGTGTGTGTGTGTGTGTGAGAATAGGGGTTGGTGTGTTAAAGGTTGAAGGGGCTAAGGGTGACCCCTTTTCACCTTTTAACAACCCCTCACCTTGTACATGCATGTATGCATACGTGCGTACACACACACACACACACACACACACACACTTCTCTTTCTGTATTTGTAAGGACCCTCCTTTACATAATGCCTAACCAAACCCTTGCCCTAATTTAAATTCTGATTCTTAAACCTGCAATAGATGATTTGTTTGGCCATTTGGTGGCAGTGGAAACCTGTTGTGAATAAAACATTGATATATCATAACCTTTTTAAGTGAACATGGCGAACAGTTGCTTATGTAGTAGTTACGGGAGCAACATCATTCATTTGGAATTGTGAATCTGGCCACCTGTGGAATGTAAGTTACATTTTCACTCTCTTGTCTTCCTGTTTAGCTCTGTTTTGGTCTCTACCAACTCTTCGGGGAAATATCCGTCTCTTTATCCGCTTAATGCTCCACTGTGTTCACCAGCTAGTCTCTAACTGTGTCTGTCTGGCATGTGGTGCTGAGCAGGTAGCATACAGATTTTTCGGGGGAGATTTTGCACTAAAATCAGCTGCCTGCTGTGCCTGCAACTACACTATGAGAGCAGTGAGAGTCAACCAAAACAGTAAAGTCAGTAGTGGTTTTTGGCACGGGGAAGTGGGCAGCCGGGGCGGCATTTTTTCATGACATGGGGGGGCGGAACGAGCACTCAAAGCGGTTTTCGACTGTATTATCTATCATTTCACCATCATTTCACCATGTGGGGAATTGGCATATTGGCGTCGCTGCTTGCTGAGAAGGTACCGTGCACAGAGAAGGGCCGTGTGAGAAGGGAAAAGCTGTGAGAAGGGGAAAGGTTAGGGGGGGATCGGGGGGGACAGTTCACCTCTGGGTCGAACAGGTTGCTGGGCATAGGCGCCGATACCGTGGGGGCTCAGCAAATACTGAGCACCCATGAAGGATTGTGGTTGTGTGTCAGTTAATAATTTTCGTTTCCAATCCTATCCTGAGTTGAAAAGCCTACTTTATTATGAAGTCGATAGGTGTGTGTCTCCCAAATGGAACCGTCCGGATAAACGGGGAAGGGGGGGTGTTCTATGCATGATAAGGATCTATCGGAGATCTTCCCCAACTTTTGGACTGCTCTTAGGATTGCACTTACTCTGCCAGAGTTCATAAAAGTAGCCTCTACTAAAGATTCTCTTTAGTGTGTTTTCACATTTGTGTGATGAAGGATCTGTGCTATTTAGAATATTGATTCTATATTATATTTGCGTATTATTCTTAATATTTTACATTATTGTTGCTCTCTCCTCTTACATTTCTATATATATATGATTGTATATCTTTTTGGCACACACACATACAGTGTATATATATTATAACAACATAAGTGAAAGAGAAAACTATATTTCTCAACCTGAACAACTGGAAAAACACTTAAGGTGCACATTACATCTCCACCTCCAACATTTTCAAAAGACAATAAACACAATTATGTGTTTTTCTTATCAGAACTTAAAATAAACATACACTTTAATATAGTGATTCTGCAAAATTCAGGGGGGGTGCTCAAAGGGGGTCTCGCCCTGTGTGTAATTCAATGTAGAACCGCCACTGAGTAAAGTATTACATTAGAATGGTTAGATGTTTGTCGTTTAATTTTCTTTTTGCCTGTTGAGTGAGTGCAGCTATTGGTAACTGTGTGCACATCATTTTGCTGTACTTCTCAGTGTGAATGCACTTTTCACTTAAAATAGCGTAAATGTATGTACAAAAATATGCAAATTGGGACACAGCACTGGCAACACATTCCCTGTACATCAAAAAGCGACGTTTTGTCAGTTTGTTACTGACTTCAAAAGTCTCCTTTAGTGTCTATTTGTGCCCATTGGCATCATTTTTAGACACGTTTGGACGGGTCACTTTTTCCATCCACCACCCCAAACAACCTCCTTACACCTCCTTGCTACCGTTGTCGCTCGTAATTCTACGTCATCTTACAGCACAGCGGTTGAGCTCTGCCCGGTGTTTCCATACAGATGCTAAAAGGTGATTTTATTTTTTTTAAAGAGTTTTTTTGGCCATTAATTTTATAGGATAGCTGAAGACATGAAAGGGGAGAGAGAGAGTGGAACGACAAGCAGCAAAGGGCCGCAGGTCAGCGTCAAACCTGCGTCCGTGCGTTGAAGTAAACCTCTATATATGGGTGTTCGCTATTCCAGGTGAGTTACCCAGGCGCCCCAAAGGGTGATTGTCTTTGTGTTGGTATCTGATCCACTTTTTTATTCTCCTTTTGTTGATGTATAAACTGCAACAGCACAGTGTAACTAACAGAGAATGGATGGAAAAAGACAGATTGCTATGAGAGCGAGACAGTTGAAGAAGTCGATTAAGAAAACAGTGAGACAATGTCTTGTGCAAAGGTAAACGGAATAAATTTGCTGTACCATTAAATGTAGTCTCGCCTGGGTCTTGTTAAAGAGATATACACCATCAAGGGAGTGTGGATTTCATCCTAATCTGATACAGATAGACAATGATAGATACAAAGATACTTCTCTCATCCTCTCTCTCTCTCCCTACATTGTCTTTCTTATCTCTGTCTTCATCCCCTTTCCAGCCACATTGTCTCCCCTCCTTCTCCCTTCACTCCTCCTCTCAATCTGGCCTCCCCCTCTATTTTTTCCACCTCATTTTTCTCCCCTTCGCTCCATTATTCACTCTTTCTATTCACGCTCATTTATCCTTCTTTCCCCTTTGTCTGCTGCTCTCTCCTTCTCCTTTTGAGCCTCCTCTCCTTGAAACTTCCCTTCTGTCCTCTATCTATCTATCTATCTATCTATCTATCTATCTATCTATCTATCTATCTATCTATCTATCTATCTATCTATCTATCTATCTATCTATCTACCTATCTATCTATCTGTCTGTCTGTCTTTCTGGTCTGCAGTCTATTTGGATCCTTCACTGTATTTATTTCAATCAAGCGTCTTATTCCTTGCTCATTCATCCCTGTCCCAGCTGTTTTTCTCCGGCAGCGACTGGCATTAATATGTTTTTCCACCACATGTGCTGTGGATTATGGAGCCTAATGACAGCGATGATAGCAGGAAGTTGTCTGGCATGAGTGTTCAGTCAGAATATAGCTGTAGTGGATTGGACGAGCCACGTATCACAGACTCCAGGTGAAACACCAAGCCACCAGGAAATTAACGTCAACTCCATTGGCTGACCTCTGACCCGGAACTGCTTTGCTTCGTTCTGATGGCGACCAAGTATGAGGCGTGTGGTACGTGTGATAGTTTCGGTGTGATAATAAATATTATGTCTTTGAAAATGGAGCTGACATTGCAGTTGGGGGGCGGGGGGTGGACTGGAGACATAGTTTAAGTGACTGGAGTTAAGAAAAGGGCATCAAATAGGCAGCTTGTCAGTTTTCCTCTAATCCCCCCCCCCCACCCCCACACACACACACACACACACACACACACACACACACACACACACACACAGTATCATCATCCCCGTCCTCCACCCCACCAATAATCACTCCCTCGGCCTGCTTCAGACATATTTCTGATTTTCGGTACATTCTTGGTCTACCCAGCTGTCCCTTTTAGTTTCACGTCACTGTGGCTATGTGATAAAAAGTGTGTGAGTCATGATAATAGTCCTCCGTGGAAAAGATCAAGGCGAAAGTGGCTGGATCAGGACCAAAAGCTACGACACACCCTGTCCCTTCGGATCAACCTTTAGAGATCACTAATGGAAAGATGGAGGGAATTACGGCCTTGACTCTTTCACCTACTTGTATCATTTATTCTCCTCTCCTCATATTTCTGCCTTTGATAACTATTTTCACAACAGTTAGGGTATACACATGTCTTTGTATGTCCATATGAACTGTGTCTTCGTGTCTCTCACACATGTTTCTCAGTAGAAATGCTTTTTTTGTGAAAGATACTTGCTGTCTAATGACGCCTAGAGCAGAACCACATAAAGACGTGAACAGTGTAGCGGCTGATATTAATACAAAGCACTCAAGACAGCTGGAACCAACCTTGTGCATTAGATTTGGATCTGAAGTCAACTTCTTAGGACACATCACTTTTTCAGTATTACTCACAGCTTTTAAAATTTAGAGTTAGATGCTAGATAGTTTGAGAACAGTGAGGTCCAACCCTATTGTCAGACAAGAATATCCATATTGGACCACTCTGTAAAGCCCCAGATTATGTTCAATGTAGAGATCTCCCTAAGGATCGGTATCAGGGCCATTCTGGGCGTATTTTAATGGATCTTTATCTTCTGGAATAAATCAAAATCAGATCCGTTCTCTGCTCTGCCTGTTAGTGTTACAGCACAGCTCTCCTTTATGACCAGCCAGTTCTACAGTGCAGCATTTCACTGCATATGCAAGATGCATGAAAATTAGATTGTATCAGTGCGAAAAATTATTTGGTCGCATCGGTGATTGAGCGTGTTCCGACAACCCAGCTTGGCAAAATACACGGATTCGCTAAGCTCTGATGCTAATTGTTATTAGCAAAGAGCAGTGTACAAAACATTTGCAGCTTCTCCTTTTCAGCCGGTGCTGACTGTCCCGTTTATCGTTTAAAATGTCAAACATCGGCGGCGGTAGATCATATCAGCTGTTGCTAATTCATGTTAATTACAGGAGTAATTTGATGACAGGCCAAAATGAAACCTGGCTGTTGACTTTGCTGCATGTCAATTTCAAGAGTTACATTCTCCCAGTTTATCTTTCATTCATATATCAACAATTTCCGTAATATTTTTTTCCTTCTTTATAAAACAGAAAGAAGTGTATTTAGGCCTTGGAAGGACCATGCAGTTTTTAATTAAAAATTTTTTTTTCTTCTTTTTATTGTTTTTCAAACAAGTACACCATTCCGACAACAAAATTGGCATATTGCAATCAAAGAAGAGAAAATATGAAATGAAATAGGATTAATAAAAAAAAAAAAAAAAAAACCACTCCCTCAACGTTGCATCTCTATAAAATTCTTAAAGGGACCACAAAACCAAAAATGCATTTACAGGTAGTGAATTACAGCAATTTCTTAATCGTATTCTGCCATTTGCAATTTCAGTAATATTTTTGAACCAGGGCTTGTTTATTGATCAGAATACTGGAGATTTTGGTCAAAAAACAAGTTCAGATTTGGACTTGAGTCAATGTACAGTTCATTTCCAGATTGATTGCAGAACCGGATGTTCCGTTGGCAAATTAGCAAGTTTTAAAGAACGTTAGATCATGCAACCAGGCGGGCCTGCTTGGTTCTTTCAGTGAATGAGTGTAAATATTTACAAAGAATATGTTTATGGCATTTCTTCTCTAACTGGGATGTTTTGGGACCGATTAGTGGGATTACTGTTGACGAAGTACACACGGATATGCACTGGTAAGCGCATAAGAGGTTAAACCATATATCAGCTAATTTAAATTCCTCAAATAAAGACCGGTAGTCAATTATATGATAGTGGCTGGGGGCGTGGTCAACACGGAGAAATAAAGGCTGGCCTCAAATTAAGGCTGGGGAAACATTAGTGTGGATAATCTCCTAAATGCCTTTCATATAATGTGCATTCAAGTTTATCATAATTTCCATTTCTATAATTGAATTTAACAGATTCAACATGCCATGCTTCTTGCCACACTTTTTTTTTCTGGATTACGGAACTCATGTAAAGTATTGTCCTATTTTAGTCAGTGCGGCTGTATGTGTTACTCAGCCAAGTGTAGTGTGTAGTAACGTACATGTGCCACTAGATGGCCGCAGCTACATTGGATGTAACACGGGTCTCATTTAGTGACAGCAGAGAATGACGGACTTTTCAACAACAAAACGAAAAGAGTTTTAAAGTATGCGGAGGAAACATTTCAGATCGACATCGACCCCAGGAGGATCCGATACGGGAAGAAACTGAAGGATGAACTACGAGATTAGCTGACAGAAGCAGAGCACAGCTAGATAGCTGGAGGTGGGAGGAAAAGAGTTAGCCTGGAGCTAGAAATGAAGCTAGTTAGCTTGAGATGGGAGGAATTGAGTTAGTCTGGAGCTTGAAACAAAGCTAGTTAGCTGGAGGTGGGAGGTAAAGAGTTAGCCTGGAGCTAGAAATGAAGCTAGCTAGCGTGAGGTGGGAGGTAAAGAGTTAGTCTGGAGCTAGAAATGAAGCTAGCTAGTTGGAGATGGGAGGAAAAGAGTTAGCCTGGAGCTATAAATGAAGCTAGCTAGCTGGAGGTGGGAGGAAAAGAGTTAGCCTGGAGCTAGAAATGAAGCTAGCTAGCGTGAGGTGGGAGGTAAAGAGTTAGTCTGGAGATAGAAATGAAGCTAGCTAGCTGGAGGTGGGAGGAAAAGAGTTAGCCTGGAGCTAGAAACAAAGCTAGCTAGCAGGGGGTTGGAGGAAAAGAGTTAGCCTGGAGCTAGAAATGAAGCTAGCTAGCTGGAGGAGGGAGGAAAAGAGTTAGCCTGTAGCTAGAAACAAAGCTAGCTAGCTACCGTCTGTAACGTTAATCAGACACTGGTGTAACTACTGTATGTTCTTCTTGTAATCTACCAGCAATACTGTAGTACCTGTATTTGAAATAAATACCCGGTACAGGGTTCAAATTGACACAGTGGTGGTGTTTGAGTATTTCTGACCCAAATTGCTCTGTTGCCCTTCTGGCTGTTGTTGTATATGGAGATATTTTTGCAAATGTTTCTTAAAAAATTAATTTTCTCTGTCCACTGGAACACTATGACGGTTATTTAAAACATTTATGCTTATCAAACAGATGGAATTAGAAATAAAGGTCCGCCTCTAATAGACGCCTGCTTCAATTAAAAGCCGGGTACCTTCTGCAGGTCAGATAAATAAAGGCCCCGGCTTTTATTTGAGGAATTACGGTAGCTCATGTTAATGTATTGTGTAAAAAGTTTATTTAATTTATTACTGTTATGACGTTTTCTTTTGCGGGGTGCAAACATTCCACCAAAACAAGTTCCTTCCAGGGACTATTTTGCAGAGCCGCTGTCACTGTCACTGTCACTGTCACTGATTGGTTTAAAGAAATGCAAAGAATAAATTTCTCCCATCCGTGAATGCATGTGTGGAGGAGACAGACCTCTGGTTTGACAAGGGCTGTCCTCGATTGAAAGAAATTATTTCCTCGATTAGTTGATTAAATCAAGACAGGTTTTTTTCACAAAGAATCATGCAAGAGCGCCGCTTATAATCGTTTGTCTACCAGATATGTTCTCCTCCTTTACTTGGAAATAAGTCATTCAGCATGAGAAAAAGCATGAAAAATAACTAATTGACTTGAAAAAGAAGAAATCTTTCCTCAATCTTAACTTGTCAACTAAGACAAAAACGAGCAATTAGTCGGTTAATCGACTTAGAGCTAGAAGCTCCTGTGCTCACCCATCTAAAAGTGAGCTTCTATACTGTATAGCTCTGTGTGTGCGTGTGTTTATGTGTGTGTGTCGATTGGTTGGGGAGAGAGTTTCTTGTGCTTCACTTCCATGTTCAACAGCATGTTTGCGTGTCTCAGCTCAGAGCGTCTCTCAGCCTAATCCGTCCTTATCTCCCAGTGCGACAACACAACAAGAGGATCTTTAAAGAAGACATTTCTCTTTTCCACAGCGCTGAGCTGCTCCACTGATACTGTTTTAGTGCTGACTGCTCGTGCGTATGTGTGTGTGCCATGTCTTTTCTCTTCTTAGAGACTCATTTCATTTGAGCACATACACGAGTGCCTTTAATTCTGCGGGAATAAATGTGTGTGTGTGTGTGTGTGTGTAAATGTGTGTGAATGTGCGGATGTGAATGCTGTTGTCATTCCAAAGCTCCTCCAACATCAAACTCAGACGAAAGGTTGTCTGCACGTCTTTGACATTAGATAAATGCCTGGTCTGGTTGTACACACAGCTGTACCAATTCTCCGATAGGTCTCTCTCTCTCTCACTCTCTCTCTCTCATTTTCTATCTCTCGCTTCTGCCTATCTCTCGCTCCGTCCAGCCTTGATCTAATGACTCATAGGAATGCATCGAGCCGCTTGTCAGAGATCAATCATCTTCGTCAGGTCGTTCTACCGATTGTTTGAGTAGCGGGCCATTAGAGAGGAGCTGTTTGGAGGTGTTTTGTGAACCTAAGCGGCTCCAAAGGTCAGCTGGAGAGAGAGACGGAGGCAAGGAGTGAGAGAAACATACAAAGAAAGTGTGTGTGTGTGGAGAAGGAGAGGCAGCAGACAGGTGGAGGTATGGAGATAGACAGGGCCTTGTCAGCCCCGTTGCGTGACTCCGCTGCCCTTTGTTAGTATGAATCCTTAAACAGCTCAGCACAAGTACAGAACCTGAGATTAATAATTCCCACGCACCGGGCTGACATCCATCCCTGATCTGAAATATGCATGGAGAGAAAAGAAGAAAGACGAGGGGATGTGGAGGAGAGGGAGCAGAAGGGGAAGGGGGGGAAGAGACCAAAAGGGCCCCGCTCGAGCCTTTTGGAGGAGCGACAGATTCTGTTTTATGTGGCCTGTCAATAGCACCTAATGAGGAAGCCCACCTGTGATTTGCGTTGCGTGCCACGAGAGAAAGCCCTGGCCGTAAACTGATGACATGAGGTGCCGTCAACTTTTCAAAGGCCCTCCCTCCTGAAACAGCCACATCTTCTCTTTTGAAATGAAGTTGTGAGACGGTGTCATTTAAAGTTGTTCAGCAACCGGATAGAAGATGTTTCCCTTTTTCCTTGGTTTTGAAAGCGATTCGGCGTCTGATTGTGTCGGTGTGTGCGCTCTCTGTGTGTGACACCATCTTGTCCCTTTGAAAAACAAAAGGAAAAAAAAAACGGACTGGGATTTTCAGCGGAAACAATTGATGATTAAAAGTTATTTTTTTATTGCCAAGCTGTCTGCAGAGTTACAATCATAATGCTGAGGTCATTTGAACAGCCTGAAAACTTTGCTGCTCATCCGCACTCGGCTGCAGGAAGCAAAACGCTGTGGCGTCTCATTTTCAAACCGAGGAGGTGAACAGGAGTTGACACCAGATACGAAACCTGAATTTCTGTTGAGTATTGGCTTTTTAAACCTGCTGTTTTTACAGTAATCTGACCGCTGCGGTTGAAGTTATGTTTATAAATGGGAGCTGATTTAAGGCGGTTACGTCTCGCCAGTAATTGGCGGTGTGGTGAAGACCTCCGTTGCACACTCGTCTCCTATCAGAAAACACTTCATAGGAAACAGGCTGAATTAAAATCGACTGTTTAGCAGATAACGTAAAGGCAGGTTTTTGCTATGAGGGCTTGAATGAGATGAATAGCTTCAAGTTTGAAATGCAACGGGGGGTGGGGGGAACAGAGAAAGAAACTGCCATCCAATGTCTCCTGTTAATAAAAGTTGTCTGCCACACAAAACTGCATGCTACAGCTATCAAACTGAGGGCCTGAAACTCATCATTTTCCTGGAATATGATAAACAAAGGACATGATAAATACACAGCTGGCAATTATCTTATTTCCTTTGGCTGCTGGTGTATATTCTTAACGCTACTTTAATCTACTTTTTCTGTTTGTTTATTCATTCCCCCCCCTTGTTTTTCATTTTTTGGTTGTTCCTTCCCAGTTCTCACAAAGGGGGAGAGAAAAAGTAGGGCGCTCACTTTGCAATTACTACTCAACCCCAGACTACTTCTTTATAAGGCACTGAATTATTTTGTTTTAAAAACAAACAAACAAAAAAGCGACTTTCAACCGGGAAAGAATATTTAATTGTTTTTTGATTACTTAGGAATGGGCCATGGGAATAGGCCTTTGTAAATATTTAAACAGATTCAGCATGATGCCATATTTCCATTCTGCCATTTATGTTTTTAAATGATTGTTATTGTCATCCGGGTTTGACATTTGCAGTGAAAATGATTTACTAAAAATAGGGAAAACCAAACAAAAAAAAAATCAACATTGTCTTTTTTTTTGAGTGTGTTCAGGCGAGGGCAGTGCAATGAGAAAGAGAAGTGAAGCCGCAGTTACCAGCAGCTCCACACAGCTCCACACAGCTCCACACAGCTGCACTTCCTCTGCTGACCAATGGGTGGCAGCAGTGAGCAGGCAGCACCAACACAACAGACGGCTGCCACTCAGTGATTACAATTTATGATCCATTTCTATTATAGGTGGGGTGTACAGAGACAGTTACAGTAATAATTATCTGGACTGAATTGTTTCTAAGGCAACCAACATGCCCCTGCCACTCTTCTTACACAGAGAGGGTGTGTGTGCGCTTGTGTGCGTGTGTGCATGTGTGCGTGCATGTGCGTGTGCGTGTGTGTGTGTGCGAGTGCATTGCTTGACATGGTGAAAGAAGGCATGAGGCCTTGCTACAGAGCTTAGCTTCGCTCTTAGCCACACACACACACACACACACACACACACACACACACACACACACACACACACACACACACACACACACACACACAGACTTTTAGTTTTGAGAGGGCTTTTTGTTAAACACCTGCTGGTTTAACATCACAGAGAGTAGTTTGTATTCTGCTTTGATTCGTCACTAAATGAATTATGCCTACAGGAACAAAGACATGAAAATGCAAGTCAACAACATTTGAATTATTATCTTATAGATTTACAGTAGGATTTAAACACAGCTGTATCTCAAGATATTCAATGTCAGCTTTTTAATTTCAGTGTTTTGCTGTCATTAAATCACCCCGTCTGTACTCCCTGAAGGATAAATCCTAGTGTGTGTGTGTGGTGTTTTTGTGCAAAGGTCTATGCCTGATTAAATAAAGGATTATGTTATTTCCTTAACAGTGCCTGAGGAACTACCATGCGACTCTCCATCTCTCTTAAATATATACTTTGATTCCCCTGAAAGTGTCACGCACATTTACTAATTACAATACTACTGCTTAACGCAGGGAAGTAAGTAGAGGACACAATGATTATGTGTTATAATTCTGGTTCTATGAACACAGATGGAGCCCTGTAACAGGGATCCATGGGTTTAACCTTCATCCTTGTGCATACTATGCATGGAAAATTTGCATAATGTACGCTCAGCCAGCCAAGGCGGATAAACCTGTTAATATGAGTCTTGTAAAAAGGGGCCGATTACCAACCACTGTAACAGACCAGTGTAGAGTTAACAGCCTCCGTCTGTGGTCATACAATTGAGGTTATAAAGATTTTCAGACATGAAATATGCAATATTTCTGCCTTCATATGTTGTTAAAGTGATGCTTTATGTCGTTCAGACACAGGTGACTTACCTTATTGTTTCTCATGATCAGGGATGGAAGAAGTATTCAGATCCTTTTTTTGAGTGAAAAGTGAAAGTACTAATGCCACACTGTAAAAAAAATACTGTTACAAGTTAAAGTCCTGCTTTGAAAATGTTACTAAAGTAAAATTATGTAAGTATCATTAGGAAAATATACTTAAAGTATTAAAAGTAAAAGTAGTCAATGCTGAAAAATCCTGATATTTTACAAACTGGAAATGTGTCTTTTCAGCTGGACGTTATATTGTTGGGTAGTTAAATCCATAATAATACATCCCATTTTATAAACTAGATGTGTTTTAAGGGCAAAAATATGTTTGTAAAGTAACTAAAGCTGTCAGATGAATGCAGTGGAGTAAAAAGTACAATATTTCTCTCTGAAATGTAACGGAGTAGGAGTAGAAAGTGGGATTAAAAGACTCAAACTTGTCCTTAAGGACAGTACCTTAGTAAAAGTACTTAAATAAACCACTGCTTATGGCTTCATTCACACATTCAGGACATTTACAGCAAGAGTCACAATGCTGTTGTGATGGTTGGCACCTGGGAAAGAGAAGGCAAGCAGTAGTTAGGTACAAAATGCTGTTATGTCTGTGAATATTTAGTTCGTAGATACCGTAGATAGATAGATAGATAGATAGATAGGTAGATAGATAGATAGATACTTTATCCATCCCGAAGGAAATTTTAGGCATCCAGTAGCAAGACAACCATAGTACAACAAACACATATACTCAACATACATATCACACATACAGTGGGTACGGAAAGTATTCAGACCCCTTTAAATTTTTCACTCTTTGTTTCATTGCAGCCTTTTTCCAAAAATCAAAAAAGTTCATTTTATTTCTCAGTAATGTACACTCAGCAACCCATCTTGACAGAAAAAAACAGAAATTTAGAAATTTTTGCATATTTATTAAAAAACAAAAACTGAAATATCACATGGTCATATGTATTCAGACCCTTTGCCGTGACCCTCATATGTAACTCAGGTGCTGTCTATTTCTTCTGATCATCCTTGAGATGGTTCTACACCTTCATTGGAGTCCAGCTGTGTTTGATTATACTGATTGGACTTGATTAGGAAAGCCACACACCTGTCTATATAAGACCTTACAGCTCACAGTGCATGTCAGAGCAAATGACAATCATGAGGTCAAAGGAACTGCCTGAAGAGCTCAGAGACAGAATTGTGGCAAGGCACAGATCTGGTCAAGGTTACAAAAAAATTTCTGCTGCACTTAAGGTTCCTAAGAGCACAGTGGCCTCCATAATCCTCAAATGGAAGACGTTTGGGGACGACCAGAACCCTTCCTAGAGCTGGCCGTCCGGCCAAACTGAGCTATCGGGGAGAAGAGCCTTGGTGAGAGAGGCAAAGAAGAACCCAATGGTCACTGTGGCTAAGCTCCAGAGATGCAGTCGGGAGATGGGAGAAAGTTGTAGTAAGTCAACCATCACTGCAGCAATCCACCAGTCGGGGCTTTATGGCAGAGTGGCCCGAAGGAAGCCTCTCCTCAGTGCAAGACACATGAAAGCCTGCATGGAGTTTGCTAAAAAACACCTGAAGGACTCCAAGATGGTGATAAATAAAATCCTCTGGTCTGATGAGACCAAGATAGAACTTTTTGGCCTTAATTCTAAGCGGTATGTGTGGAGAAAACCAGGCACTGCTCATCACCTGTCCAATACAGTCTCAACAGTGAAGCATGGTGGTGGCAGCATCATGCTGTGGGGGTGTTTTTCAGCTGCAGGGACAGGACGACTGGTTGCAATCGAGGGAAAGATGAATGCGGCCAAGTACAGGGATATCCTGGACGAAAACCTTTTCCAGAGTGCTCTGGACCTCAGACTGGGCCGAAGGTTTACCTTCCAACAAGACAATGACCCTAAGCACACCGCTAAAATAACGAAGGAGTGGCTTCACAACAACTCTGTGGCTGTTCTTGAATGGCCCAGCCAGAGCCCTGACTTAAACCCAATTGAGCATCTCTGGAGAGACCTGAAAATGACTGTCCACCAACGTTTACCATCCAACCTGACAGAACTGGAGAGGATCTGCAAGGAGGAATGGCAGAGGATACCCAAATCCAGATGTGAGAAACTTGTTGCATCTTTCCCAAAACGACTCATGGCTGTATTAGATCAAAAGGGTGCTTCTACTAAATACTGAACAAAGGGTCTGAATACTTATGACCATGTGATATTTCAGTTTTTGTTTTTTAATAAATATGCAAAAATTTCTAAATTTCTGTTTTTTTCTGTCAAGATGGGTTGCTGAGTGTACATTACTGAGAAATAAAATGAACTTTTTTGATTTTTGGAAAAAGGCTGCAATGAAACAAAGAGTGAAAAATTTAAAGGGGTCTGAATACTTTCCGTACCCACTGTACATACATACATAAAAATAAAAATCACTTTTCAGAAATGCAATGACCATGATAAGGTGAGATACTATGGTAGACTGTGTGTTATGATGATGAACAGTACAGTAGATCATGATAAATGATTGACTATGACTATAAAATATAAAAATAATAACCCATAAACTGACTGACTGAATAAGAATAAGAACATTATGTAAGAGGGAATAAGTTATAAAATGTAAGATGTAGCTGTTATGACCATAGTCCAGGTTTTTATATGAGGGCTAATATAGCCAACTGGCTTACAGTTGTACAGCAGTACCTAGTTTTCCTTCTCTCCTCACCCTGGCCAGCTCCTGCTACAAGCTAATGCTAAACTATGTGTACTGGTGGACTACAAATGGGCTGCGTTGGACATTTTGTCACCATAGCTGCATCAAAGGACAATGTATGTGAGTAAAAGAGTAACGTCACTTTTCTGCTTCCATTTTCTTTCTTCCTGTTTGGAGCGCTGCTTGTGAACTTGTCTGCATAAGGACGATCGCAGGGTAAAGTTCACGTTACTCTGGATACTAAGACCTTAACCCTCCTGTTGTCTTCGGGTCAAATCTGACCCCTTTCCAAAAAGTTTCTATATCAGAAATGTGGGTTTCTTTCAAACAAATTTTCCAAAAAAGTTAAATAAATAAATCAGTTCACTACTTTAATTGAATTTGGGTGTTTTTTTGTCAATTTTATAGTATTTGGAGAAAAAAACAATTGGAAAAAGAACTTAAAAAAAGACAAAAATGTCAATAAAAATGACTAAAATGTGAACAAATGTCAAATAAAGTGACAGAAATGTGAAAAGATGTTGCAAAAAAAGTAACAAAAATGTCAAAGTGAGAAAAAAGTGACAAAAACGTGACAAATGTAACAAAAAATCTTTGGGGGAAAGCCACAAAAAGGTGACCATAACCTTGATAAAGGGTTTTTCATTGTAAATTTTGACTCAGAAAAACACAAATTTCCAGGTTGGCGGGAAGACAACACAAGGGTTAAAGCTTACCAAAGCAGCTGTTAAGTTGCATAAGCCCGTTCTGAACTTTCAGTGCACTTTTAAGAGCAGTCCCTGTGCCAGATTAAAAGGTGGTCACTAAAATGAACCATGGCCAGTCACAGGAGCTTTGGGAACAAACTGCCCTTTCATCAGTATTTTAGAGGAGATATTCCTCATGTTTCCATAAGAGATGGAAAAGAGGACTTTTCAAAAGGATCAGGTTGGTCTTCTTATGAACCATTTGTTTATGTAACTATGAAAAGTGATGCACTGAAATTGCATGTTAAAGCTGGGGAGAAGCTTGTGTCTTAGATGAAGTAAAGGGGAAACCACAAGACTTTCACGCAGGAAACGGGTGTTTGTGTCCTTGGAGTACACCTTAAGGGGACCGGTGTTTTAACCCCATCCACTAGTCATTTTGGTGCCTAAACTGTCGTTGCGGCACAAAAGAACGTACTTTACTGTCACATACACATACTGTACATGTTGCAAATTCAATTCTCTGCATTTAACCCATCCCTCAAGGGAGCAGTCCCAGGGGACCAACTCCAGATCTGAGCTAGTCTTGATCAAGGGCACTGACTGGAGAACCTAGTACATGTTTTTTTTGATGGTGGGGGGGGAAACGGAGCACCAGGAGGAAGCCCAAGCAAACATGGGGAGAACATACAAATTCCACACAGAAATGCCCTGAGCGTCCTGGAGTCAAATCCAGAACCTTCTTGCTGTGATGCCCCATGTCACCCTAGTCACCTTTGGTTGGCTAAACTCAACTGCAATGGCCGCTAAAACGACCTTAACCTCACTGTGCTCTGCACCCGGCTCACTGTAACTTTTTTTCTTCTTGTAAAAATGAACTTAACTGTCATGTGACTGGTCGTCACATGACTGGCCGGCAGACGTTTTGAGGGGATACAAGTACTAATTATGATGGGGACATCTGCTGCCTACACGCCTGGGTGCTACTGCTAGTCACTGGGATAGCCTGATACCTAATATAACATCTGACTAAACAGCAGTGAAAGAAAAACTTAAAGCTGTTTTTGAACAGACTGCTTATCATTACAAGGTTGTCAATGCATGCACTCCCAGTGTTTGCTGCTGAAATAGCCGACTCATGGACATATGGACAAAATACTAAAGAAAAATATAGCACTCTCTTGTTGGAATCAAGCCATGTGTTCAGCTGCGCTGTCATGAACAAGGTGTAAAAAAACACTGGATTCATTGCTTCAGTTTGCACCACAGATTGAGACCATCATACTACTGTAGTAGGGTGTCCAAACACTCTGCAGTGTTTTTCTCAGGCACCTCTCACCTGCTGTCTCTCCCTTGACACCCACTTACTTTCCTGTATCTCCCACTTCTGTCCGTGTTCGCTCTGCCACCTCAGATGATCTCAGGAAAAGGCAGAGAGCACTAGAGACAGTTACAGGAAGGGTTGAGTTGTTACAGTTAGAGGTGCAATTCCAGCAACAATACACACAGACTATAGATCTAATCAGCAGAGTCTCGCTCCTGACAGTGGCAGAGGCCTCAGACTTTAATATTCCTCAAACAGAAACAACTATAGACCGGTACTCAGCTTGTAGTATTGCATCTTCACAGCGTTAAGGAGAAAGGTCTGGCTCCTCCATAAATACATTATTAGATTGGAGAAAAAAAACCCCACTCTGGGTTGATTGCATTTCTTTAAACCAATCCTAACATGAAATTAACTACAATACAGTAATGTGAGCTATTTAAATTGGCTGGATACATGGTTAAACCTCATCTGCTCTTACCCATGTATCACCGTGTGTACTTCGTCCACAGCAATCCAATCAGCCCCAAAATGTGAAACATGAGGTCTGTTACTGGAGTCATACATGTGAAGCTTAGAAAACATCTGTACAAGATCATTCTACAAAGTATATCAAGGTTTTTCCTGTCAGATCAGGAAGCAACTGCAGTAGCACAACTTCTTTGTGACAGAGTAACTCTCGTGCTTCTAGTTAAGAGTAACCAGCGTTACATTATAATAGCAAGAGAAGAAACGGCTTTCTGTTCTCTCTTGGCTGCATCACTGATGGATTTTAACACTTATTTTGCCGTTGAAGCTTTAATGACCGCCATGATCGTGAGGGACTCTAGCTCCCTCGTCTAATAGTGAGTGCAATAATACATTTTTACGTCAATTTCATCATTTAATGTTATTAGATGACAAATTCTGCTGCCTGCTTTATAATATCCGACAACAGGGACGTGCACAGTCATTTGGAGCAGCAGTGGCTTTGATTTATAAAAAAAGAAAGAAAAAAAAAGGCACCCCAAAGCCCACTGTATTGTCATACCTTATTGTGATGTTGGCACACTATATACAATACATATGCCCAAACAAAAAAATACACACACATACACATGCTTGCGTGGGCGAAAGGATGAAACAGATTTGATGATTGGAGGTTTGTTCAAAGGAAGAAATGGCATAAACTATTCATATATTTATACAGTTCTTATTTTGCAAATAATTTCTATTATTTCTCATTACTTGGACATCTGTTTTTGTCTGCAATTGGGTCTTTAAAGCTAAAGCTTTCTGTCTTGATGACCTCCTACGGCACCACCGGATGTTCTGGTGGTATTGTGTCAACAATTAATTTAATTTAATATTGTTATGACGTTTTCTTTTGTTTGTGATGTTTCTTTCCAAGATTTATTTGCAGAGGCACTGTCGCTCTGTCCCTCTGCACAAGACAATTGTGATTTGTTTAACCCTTGTTGACACTTATGTTGACACTTTTCAACGTTTTTAAGTTTTTCTTACGTTTTTGTCCTTTTTTTCAACACTTTTGACGCTGTTCAATGTTTGCCACTTTTTAACATTTTCAACACCACATAACACTAACTTATTCACTTTGGTTTTACAGTTATTTTTGTAATTTATGGTCAATAAAGCTCATTTATGGGAAATTATACCTAATGTTTGAGTTAGAAAAGCAGAAATTAGGAATTATTTAGACTAAAATGAAAGGAAAGTATGTTGATGGATAATCACAGACTGGAATATGTCAACTTTTACTCAATATTATTTCAAAACCACTTCAGTTTGTTTTTTCAAATGCTATAAAATTGAATAAGACACCCCAAAATAATGAAAGTAGAGATTTGTACTTGCCAAAGAGCATTGCGTGGAATCAATCATGTTATTTTGGGTAGTTAAAAAGAACATTGATATAGGAAAACGGGTCAATTTGACTTAAGGACAACATGAAGGTTAATGAAATAACAACAACCCATTGAGTGTTTTTTCCCTCTATCTTAGAATGTATGCATGGTGTAGCCAGACCTTATTCCACAGCTCTGTGGCGATAGGCCTGGCAATGACAGACTAGGTTTTTACCAACTTTAGTTGAACACTATACAGAGCCTGTGAACACAGGTAATGTGGCATAGATTTTCAGGAGCTTAAAGAGTGTGGACTTTTCCCCAACACTGCATGCACACTGTTATTTAGGCGTATATATTCAGAGGGGAATACACATGTAGCTTTTCCTCCTTCTCTTCATATCCATAAAATTCACAGAATGTGGGGGCCTTTTGCACAACTGAGCTGCATTTTTGCCTTGATGGATCAGTCAAGCAGTGACAACAGGATTTTTCTGTCTTCCCTTTTCCATTTAATTGTCTTTGGAGTTCCTGAATTAACTTGGCTTGCACTTTTTGGCATCTTGCCCGTCCAGGGACCTTAATGTCTGCTGTCTCAGCTTGAGTGGTGGTATTTTGGAACATCTCTTTGAATTCCTCTTCAGTCCTTGGTTGTTTCATTCTTCTTAGGATAACACCGACAACTGCAAACGCTGTCTTTCAGTCTGGACTTTGCTGATCGAGGGCATTTTAGAAACCGTCTCAATGAATACAGGGGATGTCATTTCAAAGTTGAGAAAATGTTGTAGCATCTTTGCTTCCATCAAGTCTCACGTCAGTTCGTGAAATGGTCATGTTACTTAGATTTATTGATTTGTGTACAGTACATGTCACAATTTTCCCATTTATGTCGTTATCATGTCACGACTTTCGAACGTGGCCATTTCACAAACTGCCTTGACACTGGGCTGCTCTGGGGGACGCAACAATGGGGAAATGAAACACCACATGCGGGAAGATGACAACAACTCACGCTGGGACACGTCCGCGGTCTCTGGCCGACACAACAACGGGGAAATTAAATGCCACACGCCGGCCACAACAACAGGACATTTTTGGTTAGGAAAAAAGAACGGGGAAAGGAACTGCAACACGTGGGACGCGATCCCCGGTCTCCTGTGTTGTTTGACCCATCCATCCCCCCAGACCAACCTCCCTTCGCGGATTTTCGGCTTTTCAATACTACTCGCTACCGTAATTTTTTTGTGTTCACGAAATAGGCTTCCCATTGAAATACTTTACTTCAAAATTCATAATCAACACAAGGAACTAATGACATTAACGTGACCTCTACCCAGATCGATAGATTAAATAACGTGACCATTTCAGGAACTGCCATGAGACTGTGCTGGATCAGGTGGCTCACCCTTTGTCAGATCATCCAGGAAATGGACAATAGCAGGAAACTTTTAGGGGCCTTTATTTCCTTTGGCTCCATTTGGGTGTCTGAGAGTTTCTGTAGCTCAAGGATGCACCGACCTGGATTCATGGCTTTCTGTGTTTTCACAAATACTGCATGGTGATTTGGAGAGTTGGCGGTGATGGTGTAGTTTTTCAACTAAACTAAAAAAATGCATGCTTGACTTTGCATTTTCCACTAAAAAAAAAAGATTCCAGCAATGTGCCCAGCAAAGAACGTTAGGTGCTTTCATTTTGCCTTTAGATTCTGGACTCAGGACCTTTTGTAGGGCCCACTCATGTTGAGTGTCCCATCCTAACCTTAGCCATGGATGTCTTCTACGTTCAGATGGTTTTCCTTTAGTACTTTCATCACTAACTTTTCAATATCCTCCCCTGTTGTTCTTGTTAAGTTGAATGAAGCACTCCTTTTTGGCCAAGCACAGTTCTTTCTGTATGACCCGTTTTACATAAGTAGCCAAAGCTTTTATCAAGAACGAGTTTAGCTTTTCCTTGACTGAGGACACTGTCATATAAGTAATTCCACCAGCTGTAGGAAGTTTCCTCTGTTTGAACTTGAGAGGCTTTCATCCGTTGTTTTGCTAATGCCAATTAAACGAGAAATAATCTTTTTTCTTTTCTCCTTCTTTGGCAGTTTGCATGTCACGGTCAACCTTTTGAAAGGCAGTGTCTGTTGCCTTTCTCTTATAGGCATTCCACCTGATCATGCTAAACACATACTACCAAGCTTAGCTAAATGTGGGACTCACTGCTGCATACAGTAGGTCCTTGCTTTATGGCCCATTTCCACAGATTTCCACCCAGTCCTTCTCTTTTACTTTCCATCATTCAGAAACAGTTAGCAGTTGGAGCATCATTCTCAAGAGTGGTGTTTATACCAGTGCGCTTAAAAAAACAGCACCCTTGTGGGCTTTGGGGCAATTGCATGATGGGTCAACAAAGTCCAGTTGAATTTAAAAATCAAGAAGTTATTGTGTTTTATGTTATGGTTTTGGACACTAAAAGTAAACTGAAGAATCTTCTATAGCCTCGTCTACCATTTCTGTCTCTGTCTCTCTGTCTTCACTTGCTCTCTCATTGTTCCTTCTTGTCTTGATATTCCCCCTTTTGTATGGCTGTATAGAACCTTTTTGTCTTATTCCTTTTCATCTCCTTATCATCTTTTTCTTTTGAAGAGCCTTGGGCATCTTGTGGGTTTGGCTTATCATCTTTAACACAAGATTAAATTGTAACATATCCCATAATATGTCCCCTGGACATGAACCAACCACTGTCACACTTGAAATAAATTAAGATTTCACTCATCAACATCAATTGTGATGTTAAAAGTTCACCTCTTGTCAATAACTTTACAACTATTCCCAACTTTTGCAAAAGATATGGAGGGAAACCTACTTCACTTTATTAGCCTACATCTAAAGCTAGCACTAGCAAGGATTTGATGAATTAAATCTAATTGTTGTATATGGTAATAATCTGGATGTTCTCATGAACAATTTGTACATAAAGCACTTTAATTTGTATGTATCCCCCGTATCTGTTACTGTATGCATCACATTAACTGTTGCTATCTAGGGCCGCGCAGATCCACGTATAGGCAGGAGGTCAGGGAGGATGGGTGCTTCCAAAAGCACTGAAAATTAGGGCTGTCAATCGCTTAAAGGTGCCCTGCCACACATATTTCATTATGTTGCGGTAATGTCTGAAGTTCTACCATGGACTGGAAAAATTGCCTTGGTTACCTTCAATTCATTCATTCTAGTGTGGTATAGAAAGATAACAGCTAGCCAATGAGAGACTGGCTAACAGCATCCTTTACCCAGCACAACTGGGCGAGCTCATGAATAGTAATGAGCTCAACATGACATCAGACTGACCAGCTGTTGTGATTGGCCTGATTTCTCCTTTTATTTCTTTTTAGTGGCTAGAGCTGACAGAGGAGATAGCAGTTCATCTTCACATTCACGATGTAACACAAACACATATGTAGTTCTTTTAAAAATTATATTTTGGATTTTTTAAGAAAGTCTGACCAGGGACTGGGGTTGCAAATTAGCCTATTGGCTAGAAACCTTTTATGCAACACATCTACACATATTGTTATGACCTTGACTGTAATAATTATGTATGTAATGTGTGCTGCATTGTCCCTGACAAATAAATTGATAATAATAAAAATAATATATGGATCTAACATATTTCTAAAAATGCAGGTAAAAATGGTTTTGTGTTGCAAGGCACCTTATTTAATCAAACCGCATGGTTGTCCATAATGAACATGCAAAGCACATTTTTTATCTGTTTTAAATGTATGTTAAAAGTGTTTTATTGAGACACATTGTACTCCGCTGGTAACTCTGGCAACCCAGAGGGTGGATGGCGGGTTTGGTGATTCCCTGGTTACGGTTGCTAGCCATGGGTGAACAACCTTACTGTTGCCAAAATGACTGATTAATATTATAAAAAAAGGTTGTGGTTTGGGTTAAAACACCGGCCCTCTTAAAGATGCAGTAGGTAAGACTTAACTTAATAAAATTAACTTCCTGTCATATTTGCTGAAACTAAACCTATGTTTGAGTAGAACTACATGAAGCAGGTAATTTAAAAAAATCCAGCTCCTCTGGCTCCACCTACAGCCTGGAGTGTGATTGGCCAAAATCCACCGCTCCCTGTTCAGATGCACTAATCAGGGCCGGGGGTGGGGGTGGGGGGTGTCTAACTGCGTGTCAATCACTGTTCATGTACACGCAGTCATTCTCCTTTTTCTGCTCTAGCGGAAAGTGGGGTTGAGAAGTTGTTAAATTTTTTGGAAGTCTTGGATCTTCACAATCCTACCAACAGCACCTTTAAGTACTACGCCTGGGACACAATGAAAGTCTTGTGTTTTCCCTTAAGCTCTTCCAGGACACGGTTTTGCAGTGCATTACTTTCCGTAGCTATACACTACTGCTCAAAAGTTTGGGGTCACTTACAAATTTCCATTCCACTCCATTCTAGACAGAATACCACCTGATCTGAGTGGGGGGCTGATCTTTAATGGAATCTATATTGCCCATTGTCAGCCACCATTCATCCAATGTTCCAAAGGCTCATTCTGTTAACTAATCTGATATCATTTTAAAAAAAGAAAAGAAAGAAAGAAAACAAGAAAAACATGGAGAACCCTTTTGCAATTATGTAAGCACATAATGTAATCTGAAAACTGCTGCCCTGGTTAAAAAAACAATGTGATCTTAGCTGGTATTCTGTCTATAATATAGTACAATGGAAATTTCTAAATGACTCCAAACTTTTGACCAGTAGTGTATGTAAGAAAGCTTAATGAGAATAGGCTGATCTGGGACTCTTACCATGGCTATGACAGTGGGCAGAGGGCAGTACTTTGTGCACAACCATTTATATGGGGCTCATACTGTGAGGCTGTCAAAAATGTAATCTTTTTAAGGATTTTTTGGTTTTTAACCTCACTAGCCATTTTCCTTTTTCTTTAAAACAGCAATCGGCTCTCATCATTAACAAATGTTCTTTAAGGTCATTGTATTTGTTCAGCCACAAAACAGACTGAGGGAGAGAAAGTGAGAGTCAGCAGGGGGGTTGAGTGGAGCAATACTTGAATAAAGGCTAACAGGCAGGTTAGGGACGGACGGCTCAGACGAGGGGTAATTGGAGCAAATTAAGACAAGGTGAAAGCAAATTACAAAATAGGAAATGATAAAGCCCAATACAAATAACTGTAGTACACACAAACACGTGCAGCCAAACAAGACAATTAGGTTAAATGTTGGATTACATTTAGTTGTATTAAATCAAATGGTGACATAAAGCTGGATCACTACAAAATAAGTTTGGGATGAAATAATATTAAAAAGAGTTGTATTTTAGCTTGAAACAAGTGCCATTTCATTTTGTACAGACAGTAGATTTTATGCATTTTGCCTCTCAGTGTGAGGAAATATAAGGTCTGAGCAGGATGCTAATCATTATGCACAACCCAGCCCAGATTATTGTATATGTGGGTGTTGGGCTGAGCAGGGCTGGGCAGTCCCCTGAGCAGATTGTGTGGTAACTGGTAGTGGCTGGCATTAGCAGTGCCAGCAGGGGTGAATTAGAATCAGGATCAGTGGCACGGCTTGGCCTCAGGCAACGCAGGGTTAATGCCGCCTGGCCAGACCTTCCCCTCTCGCTCATTCCGCTTCCCCCATTCTCTTACACTAACACACACACATGCCCACTTTTTTCTCCCTTTTACACTCTGCCCCCCGTCCCCCTCCGTTTCCCCATCCCCCAAGTGTGTGTGTGTGTGTGTGTCACTGATGGAGGCTCTTGGCTGATGTGTCACCAGCGGGCATGCAGATGGATGCAAGTCCACACACCCCAATGAGAATGCTTTGGCACTCATAAACACAGACAAACCAGTGCAAAAGCATGCATGCACGTGCGCACATACACACACACACACAGACAGAAACATCTATACATTTGTGTTTGCACAAACACACATGCAAGTATTGTAATATCAATGGTATGTATCAATTATTTCAATGTTTAAATTATTATACTGAATCATTGACATTGACAGCCTCATGCATTCAAATCAGGTATTTTATTAGCAAATCATCTGACAATATTGGCCTTAGTCAGCACATCTAATGCAATCTCAACACGAGTCAAAATGAGTCATCACTTAACATCCACTGCATGAAAAAACACATTAGACTTTCTCACACTATGTACACAACTATGGAAAGCATTCACTAAAATGTTTCTACATCAATGCTTTTCTGTAAATCACAGCTATGTCTGTGGGATTAAATCGGTTAGCTGTGCTCTGATGGAAATGTAAGAACAATGTTACTATTGCCATACAAACTGTTGGAGTGTTTACCCACCCCAAACAGCCATGCAGTAGCTTTAGCTAACTTGTGTGTGTTTGTGTCTCACATTCCCGGACCTATCCCCACAGCGCAGGAGCATGGGCTGGTCACCGCTCATCTATTCTAGGATAGTGGAAAAAGAAATTCTTTGGCTTGTTTGCATTTCTTTTAACCAACTACAACCGTCCTGGGAGGCCCCAGATGCAGTGGCCCTGCAACATAGATAGTGGAGATAGCAACTCACACGCTGGATGTCAGGCTTTGTCCCAGCACTGTACATCTGTTGAGACAGACTAGTGTTTAGGTGAGTTGTTCTCAAACTTCTTCACATCAAGGAACTGACAAAAATTAGACCACGGAACCCCTTCTGATAAGACATTGTCCAAGGGTCCCCTACCTGATAGAATGTTTTATTACACAAAGTGAATGAAACCCATGAGCAAAATAGTCATAAAATCTGGCATTGTGTTAATAACCCAGTCCTGGGGAGTCATTCCCCGGAGTCCTTATGTTCTTTCCCCCTCAGCATCGGGCCGGATTTTCTGTCGAGCCCGGCCCTCACAACCGACAGAACAGTAACCGAACCCGACCCGAGCCCGACAGGCATTAACATCTCTTTGGATCAGGGAGGCTTCAAGATCATGTTTGCACCTGTCGCTGGGGTCCCGCTTAATACACGCACACCTGTTAGAGCGAAAATGTTCATGCCTTACATCATGCTATGTCCTGCTGTGCCTTGTTTTTCCCCCTCAATGCCTTTGGATCAGGGAGGCTCCAAGATCAGAGTGCCCTGCTATGCCATGAACTACTACAAACTACTATTTTTACTATTTATTTTTCTGTGACTGTTATTGCCATATTCATTTCAACCCCAACTAGTCCGTCAGAGTCCGCCTACCACGAGTCTGGGTCTGTCCCAGGTTTCTTCCTAAAAGGGAGTTTTTTTGCTCGAGATATTGATATATTGATAAAATTATAGCGAAAATAAATGAATCCCCTTTATGTTGGGGGAAGCAAGAACACAATGCCAATATGTAGCCTGACACGGTTGGAAGTTGTGTATTATGAGCTGACTAGAGTGTTATCTCCATAGTTTACTAGTTCAGTTAGCTATTATTACATTTCTATGCGGAGTGAACTGCTGTTTCTATGTTGTAGCTTTGTTTTTGCCATAGGCGTCGGTTTTGGTGGGGACGGTGGTTATATCAGAGTCATTTTGTACCCACCACTTTTTTTTGAAAATCTCAATTTAGATTAAAATATTTTTTTTAAATATAACTCATATAATTCTCGAGCGACAGATGCCAACAAATCCACAAAAATCTCTATCCCCACATGGCAGACCAATACACGCCGTTCTGCTGCTGCGCTGGCTGTTTTCCTTTCCTAGCTCCTCTCTCTGAGTCTGATGTCACGTCATGTCACATTGTCAACACGGTACATGGATGCATGAAGCAGAACATAGTGGTTCATATGTCTAATGCCTTTTGAAAACGTATGGTTTTCTCTATAAAACATCACATTTTTGTATACATTTATATTCATTTACATTAGTAAGCTACAGAACGGAGTTTTTCAAAACATGACCTGAGAAAAAAAAGGACCAGAGAAAAGAAAAATGATTTTATTTGAATGAAATTTTCTTTTTTTGGGGGGGGATTATTTTTTGGGCTTTTCTGCAATTATTTGACAACTGGGTGAGAAAGGGGAGAGAGAGAGGGGGAAGACATGCAGGAAATCGTCACAGATTGGACTCGAATGCTGGACCTATATATGTGCGCCCGCTCTACCCACTGAACCAACCCGGCCACCCCCAGAACATTTCAAACCAAACTGACGCCCGTGGTTATTGGGCTGGCTAACTACTATATCTGTAACCAGCCAGCAATTAGTGAGAGAAACATCAAGTGTGCATTCTTCTGGATTTTCTTGAATCAATTTTTTAAATAATATAGGCTTCAGGCAGAAATTCCGACGTCCGCGTTCCGCTTGTATTCCCTCTATTCCTTCATTCCTTGTTGTACCTCCTCTGTCCTTTCCCTCCTTACTTCAACCCACACATTCCTTTCTCTCTCTCTAGGTGTAATGTGTGTTTGTTTGGGGGGTGCGGTGCCTTTAAGAGAGCAGTGTGCCAGCTACTCCGGGCCTAATGTCATTACTCTGTACAAACTTGGTGTGACAGAGGCAGGAGGCGCCCACAGATTGATGACATTTTATTGTTATTGCAGTGCCACTATTAACTGTTCACCACTCCTGCTTCTGCTGCTGAGGGCTCCTATCTAGTGAGGGAGGGAGGGAGGGCGAGAAAACACAAAAACAGCAAATTGAACACATCGCCAGTGTGATACAGAGAAAAATGATTAATTTAAGTATAAAATTGCTATTTTGATGTTATATTTTCTGTTGTGCATTTTCATACTTTAATATTACAACCCTCTGCAAAGATCTGGTGTGCGTTGCAGTGCATGGAGGGAAATATTTTGTGTACTAGGCTGGCTTTACAATTGTGTTGCTGGTTTTAAGCGTGGTGGTCAGGGTCGCATCTGACGGCGTGGTTTAAATGGAACATGGTGTGCTATTAAAATGCAGCGACATAATTATGTCTAATGCGTGCTATTGTGTGATGGACAGAGATAGATGAATAGGGTTAGCACTGTAAGTTGGTATGGAATGAGTTACGAGAATAAAAAAAGTGAAAGCAGTCAAAAAGACATTCACTTTGGTTATTGAATGCAAAATGTAGAGCTTGTAAAGATGAATTGATTAATTGTCAACTATTTAATTAATCGTCAACTATTTTGATAATCGATTTACCAGTTGGAGTCTTTTCCTCTATGTGATTGCAGCTTCTAAAAACATGAATATGTTCTTGTTCCTTCTCCCCTCTATGACAGTTAACTGAATATCTGTGAGTTATGGACAAAATGAGACATTGGAGGACGTCATCTTGGGCATTGGGAAACACTGATCCAAATTTTCCCCCATTTTATAGACCAAACAACTAATCCATTAATCCAGAAAATAATCAACAGATTAATCCACATTGAAAATGGTTCATATCAGTTTTTCATTGCGACCACATATTTAATTTTCCTAAAACTATCTGGCTGCAGGTCTGTCAGCAGAGACCTGCAGTTGATACTGTCTAGCCATTCATTCAGCTATCTACCCATCTATGATCCACTCGTCTACCCATCTACATGCTCATCCACTCTTTCTTGATATCACTTAGACGAGAGGTCAGGGCCGTCTAACACTTTTCCAGCCGGACTACACGTTGACCCCATTCATGTAATTACATAGGGGTTAATACCCACTCTGTGGATCAGCTGAGAAGGCTAGGATCAGAGAGAGGAAGAGTACTAGGAAATAAAGGAGGAAGTCAACAAGAGAGAAAAATACAGAGTATAGTATCGCTAATCCTGCTTTTCCATTTTCCTGAAAAAGTTACTGGTCCTAAATACTAAATCCTGAATCCACCCTCACACACTTAGGGTCCGAACTTGAACCCGGCACAGTAAATGCACCTGCGCCCATGGGCATGCTGGTCTTACAGGGTGGTGTGTTCAGGTGCATTCTTGGCATATTGTTATCTTGTGGCAGCTGAAAGTGATCGTGCCATTGACCAACAAAAACCTGTTCTAAAGTTAATAATGCATCATTTCATTGTTATTTTAACAGAATACGACTAGGCTCGTTCACAGCGCATGCAAACTATGCTTGTTACACACACACAGGGAAGCGCAGCAGCACACACACACACACACACAAAATATTACAGTGCAAATCTGCCATCATAACAGCAATGCGCCAAGGTACAAAGGCGGTTGGCTTATAAAGGGGAATGGGAGATGCCCTCTGATTGGTTGATTGCATGTTATGGTCAGAGCACAACCATGAATTAAGACACTAAGTACAACTCTTTTGAACCATGCGCCTGGCGTATGGACCCTTTTTTTCTGCCGTCAAGCAAAGGGGATTTGCGCCTAAATATATTGTTAAAATAGGGCCCGCAGGGTTCTTTCACACCTCACCTTCTTTCCCCCCGCCCCCCCGGTTATAACTAATTCTGGTGCATTTGTCCATTCTTTCCTTAACCCTTGTGTTGTCTTCTCGTCAACCATGAAAAAGAACATGTTTTGGTGACTTTTTTTCAACATTTTTATTGCTTTTTCCATTTTTTGTCAATTTTTCAATGTTGTGGGTGCTTTTTTTGACGTTTCTTCCAAACTTATTTGATATTTTTAATGTTGACATTTTTTGTGCTTATTTCGACGGCCCATTTTTTGTGACGAAAATAAATAAATAATTAAGTGAAAATGGCCAAGGACAACATGAGGGTTAAATCTGTCAAATGAATTCAAAAACCTAACTAATCCATCTACTGATCATGACTTGTCTGACTCCATGTATTTTGGCAGTTCCTGTAGAAAAGGTATGTGAAGTTGCAGTCTTGATCGCTACATACAGGAACAGAAGAAGAAAGAGAGCCTAGAGATGTTACAGTGTAGCAAACTCAAACATTTTAAGCACCAGCAATGTATCTTTCAGAATGGATGCCTTTTGTTTCAGGATATAGCCAGGTCCCAAGTAGCTACTAGGGGCATAACGCAAAATTATGGGCCCTATAGAGGCATCCACAGTTAGAATTTTTTTGGATCCTCCTTGCATAAGGGCCCTGGGTGCTCTAGTACTCTGTCTCCCCTTGTATGCGTGTCTAAACACATGTGTTAGTGGAGTAATAATAAGAAAAATAAACAATAACTAAAATTATGCTCTAAATATAACACACAGCTCCCTCCCAAACACAAAGATACAATGTTTTAAAATCTCTTAAACATTGTAATGGATTTTTCCTCCCCATAATGGTTGGTTTAACCATGTCACTCTGCGCATGGAAAGGCTTGCTAGGTATTGTTTTTACGTGAATGCTATAGTAGAAATACAACATTAATGTTATAAGAAATCTACCAGGGACGTGTGTTTGAGCCAAAATCTGAGCCAGGTTCAACTTATTTGGCCAGAAGACCATCAGCATTTTTTGCAAAATCCCTGTATTTCCACTTACTAATGCACATTTTGTAAATTCTGAAGAGAGATGATAACCACTGAAAAAATAAAGAAGAAGCATTTTGCATTACTGAACCAAAATGTATTTTCCAGGTAAATACTACAGTTCTGGTTTGTTGTTTGCCATCATAAAACAAATATCCCATTTGTTTGGATTCATAATTTAATTTCCAAAATAAATAAACCAATCCATCATTGCCTTGTGTGACATTCATCCTGGATTTGCTCAGGAATATTAACAGCAACAGTATTTCCTTATCAATTTGTCAATCTTAACAGCTAAAGTAAGCAGAAGGACTACTCTAACCCTGAAGTTTGTGCAACTTTTCGCCATAGAACCTGACCTACCACTTGGGGAACACAGCCCAAGCACATACAGTATGGACAACATTTTTCTTTTAATTACATTGTAGCAATTTAACAAGTCGCTCTTATGAAATCCAATCGTGCCATGGCTGTCTTCGAACGCAATGGACAGATGTGTTTCAATGCCCAGATAATTAATTTCAGCTAAAATGTAACCGTGAACAATCTGTTGAGATGCCTCTCCAAACGCAGAGATGAAGCGCAATCACACCATAAAATGTGAAGAGATTTTAAGAAAAAAAGATCCATATTTTGACCTAATCCAGTGACACAAAAAAGTCTTCCACAGCAATAAACAAAGTGGAATAAAGCATCTAAAATCTACCACAAAATGCACGATCAATTAGTAAGCTGACATCAAATGTATATACAACATCTGCAGACTATTGTAACTTTCTTTTGTTTGCGTCCTGCATATGGGTCGACATTGGTCTCAGGTCAGAGCTTCCCAGTCACTTATCACATACCCAGAAAAAGCCCTGAAAAAGTATTTTTTTCACAAAAGCAGTATATGAAATTAGATGTATAACCTACCACCATTTGTTTTTTTTGTTATTTAAAATATTTATAAAATATCTGGTCATGCCAGATGTAATTATTCCACTCATTTTTGAAACAATGCAATGCACCCGTTTCAGCCACAAGGGTGCTGCCCCTGCCCCCCCTACCCCCTCCCTTCGCAAACTCCACGTGTGCTTTTCGCCTTTGGGAAGATGCTGATTGGACCATTTGTCTACGTATTTTTTTTGCAAGACAGATATTAAAAGCACTTCTGGCAAACAATTCAGGGGCTGATTTGAGACGACCAAAAAAAACGTAATTTGCTATGCTCAGCACTACTCTGAACCTCTGTCTGACATGCATAATCTGATCCGTCATGCACATGCCCAGCATTCTATCTCTTTATCCAAAGATGCTTTCCCTTCACATATCTTCCTGTATTATTATTGTCACTGTCCATGCATTCTTATTACTTAATATTTGTTGGAAGTAATCTATATCTGTCCTGTTCTTATCTACAATATATTCTTCTCTGTGCCGCTGCCGCAACAACAACCCAATTTCCTCACAGGGATCATTAAAGTCTGATCCTATCTAATCAAATTTTTGTTTATTTGCTGTGGAAAATGTGAAAGTTTTGTTAAAGCTCTGAGCAGTGCTGTGCGCCGCTCAGAGAAATTAGCAGCCAGTTTCCATTCATTCTGCCGTCTCTAGATAAAACTGTCCTGTCCACTTGTTTCTGTCAACGGGGATTTGGTGAGTGAATAACTGTCAGGTGGCTTATTCTACATTGAGCTTGTATAAATGACGCTGAAAAGTTACAAAGTTTGTAATTGCAGTTTATGAGTGGCATTTAGAGCAGAGGGAGACGGAAGGACAACGAGAGAAAGCCAGAGACAAAGTGAGGTGTAGGCCAGGAACGGACTTGATGGGATTTTAGAAATCTATGAGGCTGATGATAAATGTCTGAAATAGGTTTGTCTGCCCATTGCAAAGCCATTTGTTTTCATTAGCTCCCAGTGCTTGGGTAAGTCTGCGGTGAGGGAAGAGGGTGGGTGGCTGAAGCTTAAGGACCTCGCTAGCTAAAGGAATTAGCCCAAAGCTGTGTCGGTCCTCGTCACAGCAGCCTGGTGGAGCTCCAGTCCAGGGCCGAGTAGTCTCGCAACGCCAGACCTATCTCCACAGTGTTGTGGACCAACCGGTCTGGGCAGATGAGCCATGGTTCTGCTCGAGGTTTCTGCCTCTTAAAAGGAGGTTTTTCCTTGCCTCTGTGGCCTAGTGCTTGCTCTCGGTGGGAATTGTTGGGTTTCTTTAAATAACAGAACAATAACAACACAATGTAGACCTACTTTTTATGAAAAGCGCTGTGAGACAGCTGTTGTGATTTGGCGCAATATACTGTAAATAAAATTGAATTGAATTGTGGAGTATGGTCTACATCGACGACTATCGTCTTCCGCTGCTTTTTTTTGTGTTGGCATTCTCCGGTGGACTATGGTTAACTGCTCCTCAGATCTCTGCAGGTTAAATCCAGACAGCTAGCTAGACTATCTGTCCAAAAAGTTCTGTTGCACGACTAAAACAAATTCCTTCCCGAGGCTATTTTGCAGAGGCACTGTGGCACGTTATTGTGTCCGGGGCATAGCACCGCCCAAGACGATTGTGATTGGTTTATAGAAAAGCCAATAAACCAGAGCACGTTTTTCTCCACTAGTCAGACCCTCCTCTGAAGCTCTGTGGAGGAAGGTCTTGCAATGAGAGACTATGTGGAGTAAGGTCTGGCAAAACCACACAGACATTCTGGGATAGGAGAACAAAGAAATCAGCATTTTGGAGGGGGGGGGGTCAGACACAGAGGGAATACAGATATAGTCAGACAGACAGTATGAGTGCATGAAATTAATGTTTTTTTACATTAATGCATGTAAACAGGGCCTGTAGAGACCCAAAATACAAATAAATGAATGTGAAAATGAGCATAATATGGGACCTTTAAGACTGTTGATACATATAGCGATGAAAAGATGATAGTGTATGAGTCATAAAAATTACCAGCCATGGTAATGCATACAGTATCCATCTCTCAACACATCTACACATTTATCTATCACATCTGCTGTAACATCTCTTATAATATAGTGAGATCTGTAAGTAGCCAATATGAACAGCTCTGGATTGGCCTTTCCCGGTCTGAAAGGGTTTGTTCATGTGGAGCTGAGAGTGGCCAGAATCAATAAGAGAGAAAAATAGGAAAATGACATGGTTCTCTCCAGATGAAAGATCTAATCTCCAATATCCATTTACAGCTCATGGCCTTGCACTAAAGCAGCAACACTGCATCACAGTTAGAGCAAAAACACAGATCTCATGGGCATGTCGCTGTCCGCATTCATCTTTACACTCTGTCCTCAACAATGTTGGGGATTCTGAGGCCATGCACAATTTTCTACTTTTGCCGTTGTTGCTTTTATATTTTTTTATTTTTTAAGTTCTTCATTCCGTCCTCATAATGAGGGGAAGGAATGCGACTTGCGAGGGTGGATTTGCATTTGACATAAAGTCGCGTGCTGTTTCTGATGACAATTTAATACCCTCAATATAGTAGTCAAACTTAAAGTATTTCATTTTCATTGGCTTCCCATTACATTTGGGTTGCCCCCCCCCCCCCCTCCCACAGCTGAATATTCAAGTTGAATGAATAGTATTGTGTTGCAGGCTGGCTGGGTCACATTAACAAACACTGACACGCATGTATTAAAAGCACACAACGTTCTGGGCCAAGACTTTTGCCTGCCGTTTGGTTTCCTTTTTTCTCTCCTCCTCCTCCCTCTCTTCCTTCTTCATCCTTTCCTTCTGAACGAGAGACGCCTTTGTAGTTTCTGTCTGCTCTTATCAGTCCTGGCATGAAGCACTTGCCTCTGCCACTGTCCTCATGTTCTCTGCAAGCTCCCACTTTTGTGTTGCCTAATGAACTCGGACCAAAATTAGACATACTCTTCAACTTTTAAACTGAAGGAGCCCCTTCAATGGTTCCTTTGTGAAGTGCTGCCACCGCTGTGAAGGGAGGGTGTGTGACTCTGTGTGTGCGTGTGTGTGTGTGTGTGTGTGTATGTGTCAAAAAGTAGTGGAATACTGGACTGTTTTATGGTAGACATGAGGAATTTCGGCTTCAGCTTCAGTCAGCCCTCGGGCAACGGGAGCATGTTGTGATCTCCCTCTCTCTTCTCTATCCACACACACACACATACACACATACACACACACACAAGCTTGTGATATTTAACATCCATTCATGTATCATCAATTCTTTTTAAAAGAAACATCTTTTAGGGACTTTTAGGAAATGAAAAAAGAGCCCAAACCAGTTATCGTTTTGGCCATGTGACCACGGGAGTTGAACCTTGTTTTGCTGCAAACCTCAATTCAGATGTTCCATTACTCAAATTTGGACAAATCACGTATGTCGTACTAGAGGGAGTAGTTCTCTCAAAACAACTTTTTTTACTTTTACAGCTTCTCAGTTTTCTTTATTTTGTGCAATGCATTCTGGCTGACTGTGTGTGCTGTATACTGTGTGGAACTACATTTATTTTCCTGTGTGAACACACTACATATTCTAAACCTGAAATCGTCAAAATTGGTGTTGCAAGGTCTCTGCTTGACAACACAAAACACTCCTATATTGATTCACGCATTCGTCTTTAATATTATGCTTTATTTTTCATGGTCTAATTAATTTCCATTCGTTGATTCCCATCCTATCTTTTTTTGCTCTACCCCCCTCCTCTGCAGTCACGCCTCACCCCTCTGTGTGGGGGGGATGGAGAAGAATGAGGGAGGAGGAGGAGGAGGAGGAGGAGAGGCGAAGGGAGGGAGAGGAGGAGGATTATAAATCAAGGTAAACGGTGGCTGTTTAACCCCTGCTATGATGTCATTTCCAACAGAGCAGCAACCTGCTGGCTTCCTCTCCTCTGTTCAAAGCCCTACTGTACATTGCGCCATGCATGTCACCTTTGTGTAGCTGCATATAAAACACACACACACACACACACACACACACACAGTTCCCTACACACAAGCCCCTTCTGACATGTGGCTATTACTGTAAAGCAGGCTGGGGGATTATTGGGGATAAGAGGAGGGGGAGTTCCGACAACATACAGCTGCAGTAAGAATAGTAGCTGGCACAACAAGGTTATAATTAGTTTAACTTTTTTGGAAATATTAAGTTTGAATGCTTACATATTTTGGGTTTTTAGTTTGTTTTTGTTAGAGTCAGGCACAAGGGTGTCACTTTGTGCTTAACATCAGGGCAGGGGCGTGGGGGGGGGGATCTCCACTTTTGAGCAAAATTGAAATCGTGACCATATCACACACTTCTTCTGCATTCTGGGGATTTTTTTTCTGCATCAATTTACGGTGCAAATGTGTTGAATAATGTAAAGGAAATAGGTATTTGGGTGGGTTGCACTGACCACTTTTGATTAGGGGGGTTAACCCCCCTGTAAATTACATCTATGGCCAGGTATAACATCTCAGAAGTATGTAACATTAGTATGTGTTGGAGAACTATGGCTATGATGGTTAATGCTTAATCTTTGCGCTACTTTAGTGTCCGATGTGGCATAGCTCCATCTGTTGGAATGTCTACTCTTGGCAGTTTCTTTTGTTCATTTCTATTATTAGAGGGGGTGCACAGGGACTCCCTCTCTCTCCCTTACTTAGATAAAATTTCACTTCACCACTAACATCCATTAGCCCCCAGGCAAACAAATATTTACAGCTGTTCACAGAAATCTGAGGAAAAAAGTTTCTCTCCATCATTAAGAATAGGAACATCATGTGCCTTAGAATCCATTTAGGTGGCTTATTTAATCCAATTCCGAGTCTGTGTGTATAAACATAACAAGGCTAAATGTGAAGTTTGTTATTGATTATGCCTAATATGTTTCTGTGTCATTAATGGAGCGTCAGATGTGTTAAGGGCTGCCTATTCTTCAGCAGGACTGCATAAAATATTAAAGCAATGTGAGTTGGAAAGCTTTTCAACCACTAGTTCTGAAACATACAAAGACATAGTTTGCTTAGTTTATCATATAATAACAACATCTGTTCTGTTGTAGCTACTCAGCGATTAGTTTAACGTATTATCTCAGAAGGCCTACTGTTAGATTAGTCCAGGATCAGCACCTGGCATTAGTGGCATTATCATTCTCTAGAGTTTGTGTGCATGTTGAAGGGTGATACTGGTCTTGCATTGGCAGAAAAATGTCCACAGTGCTGTGAGGTACGGTCTAGCTACTCCACACACTCATTTTAGGATAGGGGAAAGCAAAATGGTTTCCGTTTCACTTGTTTTGGTGGAACATTTACACCCCGCTAAAGAAAATGTCACATGCAATAATAAATGAAGTTAACTATTCACACAAGACAGTAACTTGAGCTATTTAAAATTGCTGTTAAACCTAATTTGGTCTGAGTTTATCTCTACTTTGTCCACAGTAATCCCACCTATCAGTCCCAAAACGTCCCAGTTAGAGAGGAAATGCCGTTTTTGGGGGGCTTTTCCCTTTATTCGATAGTGACAGTGGATAGACAAGAAAGGGGGAGAGAAAAAGAGGGGTTGACATGCAAAGGGCTGCAGGTCAGACTCAAACCTGGGTCACTGCCAAGGACCCAGCCTACATGGGGCACACACTCCTACTGGGTGAGCCAGAGGTCCCCCGAAATGCTGTAAACATATTCTTTATAATAATTTCCCGAAAAGAACCAAGCAGGCCCGCCTTGTTGCACGATCCAAATTTTCTTCTAAACTTTTCCAGCGTGTAGCTCGCTTGCTCGAAGGCTGTTGTTGTTCCCCGATGCGAACAAAGTTTAAGAACGGCAAAACACAGAGAGCGGAAGGTGAGGGACATCGAAGAACATATCCAGAACATATACTGTCTTACTGTAAGTACTCATTGCTGGGTCACTGGTCAGTCACTATCATCCCACAAAATAAAATAAAAATTCTAACACTTGTGTTATCATCCTGAGCATGACCACTTTACATCCCACTGACACGCCTGCCAATCTCATGACTGCAAAGAGAAGTGACTGATGTGGGAAGTGTGAGGTATGAATGTCAAAATTGACTAATGTCAGCCATCCCTTTAACCTTTTTTTTTCTTCTAGTGGGAGTACCAACCCAATGGCTTTTCCCTGCATCAGGTCTCTCCACCTCTCCAATTCTACAGAAAGACAAGGAACTCAGGAAGAGAGGAGGGGAGGAGACAAGGAGGGAGGAAGCCCATGGAGACATGATTAGTGTGTTGGTGTGTGTAAGTGTCCTAGTGGAAGACTGATGTGTACTTGAGATGGTATGCGCTTTGCCCTCAGGTTAAATGACATTTAAAACACGGGAGAGTGGAAAAATGACAGAAGCTCTGTGTGTGTGTGTGTGTGTGTATGTATTCACATAGACCTATTTAGGCTGGAGGCCAACCCTGCCACCTCTCTGTAACAGTATGATAAGATTGTGTATGGTAATTAGAATCAAATAAGTATAACCTTAGTGGACCACCAAAGAACAAATGAATGGTTTCTGCATGTGAGCAATCAAGTGGCACCTTGTTGGAACAAAACATTCTGAGTAATTATTAGTAGTATTATTAGTATTATTAGGATGCTGCATCACATTTTCTCCACTGGAATGGCACCCTAGAGGACGCTGCATCACGTTTTCTCCATGGGAAGGGCACACACACACACACGCACAGCTCCCTACACACAAGCCCCTTCTGACATGTGGCTATTACTGTAAAGCAGGCTGGGGGATTATTGGGGATAAGAGGAGGGGGAGTTCCGACAACATACAGCTGCAGTAAGAATAGTAGCTGGCACAACAAGGTTATAATTAGTTTAACTTTTTCGGAAATATGAAGTTTGAATGCTTACATATTTTGGGTTTTTAGTTTGTTTTTGTCAGAGTCAGGCACAAGGGTGTAACTTTTAACAAAATTGAAATCTTGAGCATATCACACACTTCTTCTTCTGCATTTTACTAGGACCCTGCATCACGTTTTCTCCACTGGAAGGGCGCCCCAGAGGACCCTGTATCAGTATTTTTTATGGAAGGGCACCCTACTGGACCCTGCATCACATTGTCTCCACTGGATGGGCGGCCTGGAGGACCCTGTATCAGGTTTTCTTCTGGAAGGGCACCCTACAGGACCCTGTATCACATTTTCTCCACTGGAAGGGCACCCTAGAGGACCCTGCATCACATTTTCTCCACTGGTAGGTCACCCTAGAGGTCCCTGCATCAAGTTTTCTCCACTGGAAGGGCACCCCAGAGGATCCTGTATCAGTTTTTTTTTTCTGGAAGGGCACCCTACTGGACCCTGCATCACATTTTCTCCACTGGAAGGGCACCCTAGAGGACCCTGTGTGAGGTTTTCTTCTGGAAGGGCACCCTAGAGGACCCTGCATCACAATTTCTCCACTGGAAGGGCACCCTAGAGGACCCTGGGGCACTTTATTACGTCTTCTTGCACATTAGGCAATTACCCTCCCCCCCATCAAGATCAAGAAAGTTTTTGCATTAAGTAGCTCACTTCACAGATGCTTTTAAACTTTTCTATAAAACCTTCATTTTCTGTATTTGTTTGGTAAAGTTTCAATCTTAATCTGTCATTCTGTCTCTCTACAGAAGGATACCACTACCACCGCTGCCAGGGGCAAGGAAGACACACACACACACACACACACACACACACACAGAATGGACAACATACACAGGCCGCTGCTACACACATTCCCTGGCTGGGCTTGATAAATGGGCCTAGTTTAAATTATTTTGTGCAGATCTCATTTAGGCCCTTGAAGAAGAGATCCAGCCTGTTTATTCATTTCACATTTGCACCCGGGCTTCAATATCTCTGTCTATGCCTGCAAAGGATTTACCCTCCTCCCATCCAAGAAGGGGAAAAAAACCCTGTAAAGAAAATACAGAAAGAGACAGAGAGACATGGAGGGAGAGAGAAAAAAGCAATTTACACAATGTACATAAAATGATGCGCTCAGAGTTTGATAACCTGCATAAATTATAGAGTATAATTAAATATTATACCCCGTGAATCACCAAGGAGAGAGGATGGTGGGAGAACAGACTAGAGGATAAAAGCACGGAGTGGGGAGAGAAATAGATAGAGAGAGAGAGAGAGAGAGAGAGCAAAAAAAAAGATGAGAGGAAGACGAGAGAGCATTGGTTCCAGGCTTGGATCTCATAATTGTTTTTATTGATTATTTCTTAAGGTGAAATAGTTTTAAGATGGATAAGAACAGAGAGTCAGGTGTGGGAAGGGCAGACACCAGGGCGATGGAATTTATATGAAAGAAATGTCTCTTTTTTTCTACTAAAAAGAATCAAGTCGGCTTTTTGGCATTGTCGGATTGCCTCAGTGGTGGCCCATATAAATTAAATGGAATATTAAAAATTTAAATTGTTCGGCAAAGGGTAGGCGTGGAGGCCGTTTCTGGTGAGCGCACAATTGACCCAAAAATATATTCAAATTAGCATAGCTAAACAGATTCTGCTCACTGGGGAGGTGGGGGTTACTAAGTTTGTGTGTGTGTGTGCTGAAGAACATGGACATATTTGTTCACTCTCTTGTTCTTCTTTGACCCCACAAAAGAGAAAAAGAAAAAAAGATAATAATAAGAAGAAAGTAATATAAAAATAGAGGGAATATATTCAGTATAGCAGCTGTCATTATGTGGAATAGTTGAAGACAGAGGCAGAGACAACTATTGAGACGACTGGAATTAAATACCATTGTAGCATCATACACTTCATCCCACTATAAGCTAAGAGACAATATATAATCTTGAATAACTAATGTAATCTTGATTGGCCTGAAGTCCAAACCACATGTTGTGATGGAGATACACATTATGAAAAACTAGGCCAAAACACGACAGCCATGCGGTGAGGCCGCACTTAGGCACAGTGGCACTTTAAGCTAAATGCATGCTCAAAATGACAATGCCAACATACTTATGTGCAGCAGGTCTGGCTCCTCCACACATACATTAGGGGATAGGAGAAAAAAAACAACGCGCTGGGTTGTTTTCATTTCTTTAAACCAATCACAATCGTCTTGGGTGCAGGTAAGCTCCTGACTCAGAAAGTCTCAGGAAGCAACTTCTTTTGGTGGAACATTCTCACCCCGCAAAAGAAAATGCCACATGCAACATCTAATGAAGTTAACTGTTGACACAACACAGTAATGTGAGGTATTTCAATTAGCTGATACATGGTTAAACCTCATTAGCTCTTACCAGTGTATCGCTGTGTGTACTTTGTCCACAGCAATCCCACCAATCAGTCTCAAAACAACCCAGTTAAATGCCCTAAACAATTTTTGTTTTAAATCTTTACAATCATTTCCCGAAAGAACCAAGCAGGCCTGCCTTGTTGGACCATCCAAATGTTGTTAAAAACTTGACATTTTCAGCTTGTAGCTTGCTAGCTCGAAGTTGTTGTCCGGTTGAACAGAGTTTGGGAACAACAACACACAGAGCGAAAGGTGATGGACAATATTTATTGCTAATATCATCTATTAATATTATTACTATTAGTAATTATGTATTAGTTTTGTAGGTCAGAAATTGGTTAACTTGGGTCTTGTCTATATCCTCAATGTTCCACTTCCGGGATTGCTCCGTTGCCGACGATACTTCCGCTGGATTTGGATCTGTTACTTTGGGCTTTCTTTGTGTTGGCGTTCTAACCTCTGGTGGATTTCTGAGGACTAGGGTTACCTGGTCCTCAGATCTCTGCAGGGTAAATCCAGACAGCTAGCTAGACTATCTGTCCAATCAGAGTTTTCTGTTGCACGACTAAATCTACTTTTGAATGTACTCATGTTCCACCAAAACAAGTTCCTTCCCGAGGTTATTTGGGAGCGGCATCGTTTCAAGAAGAAATACCAATAAACCAGAGCATGTTTTCCTCCTATCCCGGAATGCTGTGTGGACTAGCCAGACCCTCCTCCGCAGCCCTTTGGAGAAAGGTCTGGCAATGAGGGATGAATTTTGGCCTAAATGAACCAAAATCTCTGGTAAAGTCAGTCAGGCAAAGTCAACACTAATCTTGATTTTATGTTGTTTGCGGGGCACCCTGGAATAAGTAGGAAGAAATGTGACTCTACCAAGCCACAGCCATACCTACCAATCACAGTTCTTGCGGTCTTTCTTGCTGCGATGTAAAGTTACATTCCTGGGGAGGTGCATACGAGGCTACGGCGTAGGATCCAAATCTACGCGCGTACCTCGTACAAACCTGCATACGAACCTACGCTGTCTATTTAATGCAGAATCGTAAATCAGGCTTGATAGTCACTAACTGAACGTACAAAGAAAAAAGCTCTAACTTCAGAAACAAAAACGTCATCGATTGACTGCGGATAGGAGCACAGAAATTAAATCTTAGCCCCAATGATGGACAAAATAAGGGGAATTTTCAGCATTGGAACTTAACCCTTGTGTAGTGTTCAGATATACTGTATAGTCATAACAATTAATGTAAAAATACTTAACAGATGTTTACTTTAGCTCAATTACCAATGATATATACATCATTTATGGTTAATCTTTGTCATATACCCCTGTGAGATCACATTTGTGATCATATGATCAATTTCGTTTTTAGTGAGAAAACAAGGAATCTACGGAGCCCTTAAGGTGACGTGGAGGAAAAAAAAGATGTAAAAAAAAGATGTAATCATGTTGTGCTACTAGCTAGCTAGATACTAGATACTAGCTAGCTAGCACGCTATGTGCAAGCGCCCTGCTAGTTAACTAGGTTAGCCTTATTGTTTGTTGGATTTGCGAGCTCTCACAAATGAAACTCAATATCCAGCAAAACAAAGAATTTTTTGTTTTTTAATTAACCAAAAACGTGTAATGAGGACTTTTTTGTTCATTTATTTTTTTATTTATTTTTTTCCCTCCATGTCACCTCCAGGGCTCAGTAGAAATCCAATTATAAAAAGGTAAAAAAATATATGAATAGCATAATTTTTCTTTCAGCAAACATTGAAAACTGGTCCCGCAGACACCCAAAATTAAACATCTCACAAATACTTCTTGAGTAACAAAGTACTTCCCACCATTTTGCCCCTACATGCGAGACAAACTCTTACATGCACATAAAGGAAGCCCCAATTCAATAGTGTGTACTATCCTTAAATGACGGGTCCTTTAAAATCTACATTGACATGTAAGTTATGACTGATAACACAAGACCAGTGTACGCCGAGCAAACTGAAGTCTTTAGCTTTCAAGTAAAAACACACCATCTAACGACCACTCCATCTTTGTCTCCCTCCTTCTCTCGCCCATTGTTTATTCAAATTTTACAGATGGGGTACTTTTTCCAGTTCAGCACCTTCGCCAGTTTTGTGAGAGAACGGCATTATGCCTGTGTTATTATGCAATTCATCACCAATAATAGATTTGTTTACGGGGGCCCCCGTCTCTCGCCCGCTCTCAGCGCTGCATTTTGAAAATAATAATAATAATACATAGTGTATAATGACGGTAATGGTACGAAGGCTTTGATAATAGATGTGCTGGGAGGGATAAGGGAGCCCTGATCAGCCTGGGTCTCAGCTCAATTGTCTTCAAAGCACTGTTTAATGTAGAATAGGCATCCTGGGAGATTGTCTTGAAACCAAGAAAAAGGTGGGTGTACGGATAAGAGAAATGAACGCACCGATGGGGGTGTGCACACACGCACCATGCACGCAAGCGCACACACACACAAACGAGCAGACATACACTACATACTCAAATAAGCTCTCACACAACCACCCACTGGTGCGTCTCTCCTCGAAGGGCCCTCTGGTGTAAATGTGTTAAAACTCTCCCTTGGTCTTTGGCTTCTGCTGAATAAATCTGTGTTTTAGTCTTCACTTTAGCACTTTAAACTCGGGGTATTTCCAGCATGTTTTCTCTCTGCCTCCTCCTGGGCTTTAACTGAGATCTCAAGCTGCTGACGGATATAGCAGCAATAGCTTTGTGAGCGTGCGCGGGTACATGTAGGTGAGAATGTTTTTGTTTGTTACTTTCCCCCGGAAAAAGTACACTTCAAGCACTCACTTATTCACATTTAAGCAATAATATACTGTAACAGTCAAAAAGGATGTTTTTAACTTAACTCATTGTCACCTGATGTAGTTCTTAGATTGAAGATGAATTATGACAACACTACGTCTCAGCACTAGCCTTTACATTTTAGCTTTTAGGGAAAAGGCCACAATTAAAAAAAAGTTCTGGGTGGCAGACAGACCATAATCTGACAGACACTAAAGTCACAAAAAAAAAAATCTGCTCAAAAGGGCTTTAAACCTTCATTAATCAATATCATGGATATTTAACCAAGGTTATAATATGCTAGGTGGGAAAAAACAATGTTGTTTACTGAAATGAAAATAAAAATGAGGCAATCCAAAAGTTAAAAGCTAAAATTAAAGCTAAAATTAAAGCTGCAAGCAGCGTTGGATGGGCCCTTGCACCTCAAAAAGAAACTGCGGAGTTCCTCACACAAGACTCTACCTTAAATGGATCACCAATTTTGAAAGGGGGCGTGGTTTAAGCATAGGGGGCGGCCTAAACTATTTAACCCAGTAAAATGGCTTTTTATTATAACGTGAAAGTGTCTTATACTGACATAGTATCAAATCATAAAAGTTATCTCAAGACACTTTACAGATAGAGTAGGTCTACACCACACTCTATAATTTACAAGGACCCAACAATTCTAGTAATTCCCACAAGAGCAAGCAGTACAACAGTGGCGATGACAAACTCCCTTTTAAGTGAATGAATCCATAACTTTGTCACTTGTCTGGATTTTATGTCACATTTACCAGGGCTCAACATACTTATTTTCTGTGTAAATGCACTAGTGCATATAGCTTTTAAAATGACATGCATTTGTCAATTTTTCAATTTAGATTGAGATGGAAAAATGACTTTATATTTGGCATGCTATGTTAATGGAGCTAACTTTCCATTTAATGATAGATATTATCATTCTTATTAGTGTTACATCACTAATGTTGTTGCCACTCCTGCTGCCCTTCTTATAATTTATCTTGTTGATGCTAAGCTTCCATTTCACAAGTGACATCATTATCTTCCGATCGAGTTAAAAAGGAATTGTTTTTTCCCATTCCTTTTGTTCTGTGTAGGTGTATGACTGGTTACTGAATCTAAAGATACTCCACTATATTTCAGAGTGAAATGTTGTACTTTCTGTCTCACTATATGTATTTGACAACTATCATTTCTAATTACTTTGTGTAGTAAAGTAATACATCAGTCCAATCCTCTATCAACTTTCATATGACTACAAATTTATTTCACAATGTTTTTTTGCAAGGTGTAATGGACAGTGTGCGGGACTTATTTAACACATATTGCTAGTAACCTTGGCCTTTTCTGATCCACTTGCCCCAGGAAAGAGGTGTGCAAACGCACTTTTGAATCAAATATGACCCCGTTTTCTAAGTTTCTACATGAAAAAAATATGAGTATTTTTTTTAATGGTTCCATTCACGAAACAGGCTGTGATTATTAATCAACATACGTTCCTCTGATCTTAACTATTAGTCTAAATAATTCACAATTTCAAGTTTTTTTAACTCAAAATGTTGATATAATTTAACACAAATGAGATTCTTTTCACCATGAAGTCCAAAAAATAAGTGTAAAAAATAGTGGTAATAAGTTGGAATGAAGTCTGGTTAGAAGATGTAACACAAAATCGTAATGACAATGATACTTTATACTTTATGCTTTATAAACAGGCAAAACAAGGCCGGGCCAATTTTGACCTGGGACAACACAAGGGTTAATCTCCCTAATCTCCTCTGGCAGGTCATATAATAAATGTTTATATTACACAATGGAGGGGCTCGAGCAGAAAAGGCCTGATCACATATATGGTTTCCCCTACAGCAGACATAACTAAGTATAGAGTTATCTTCCGTAGTATATTTTATTATAGTTATATAAGTCACAGGCATACACAAAGACATACTAACTTTCAAATTTAGGAGAAAACACATCATGCACACAGAGGATGGACAGAGGAGCAGAGCAATGTAGGACAGGTATGGCCCATTATAACATGTGATAGGAAATCACTGACACACACACACACACACACACACACACACACACACTCCATATGTCGCCAGGTGTGGCTGTCACCCTCCCCTGCCCTGTACACCACTATAATCAATTTAACAGGATAGTTTCATCATCAAATATCCAAATGATGATTGCTTACTTTATCTAATCTCCTAATGCCAGTGCCCTCTAAATGCATGGAGGGTAATCATGTTTTTTTCCCTGCTTGTTGCTATACTCATGTATGTGTGGGCTTCAAACCGCCTGGATGGGTATGGGTTGCCTGTTTTATTTTGGTAAAACACTGGGGAATGCTGAAGCACCGCAGAATGCCTCTTGTAATCAAATTTCTTGATGTGTGTGTGTGTGTGTCTGTGTGTGTGGGGGCTCTTTTTTCTGCTGTTTGTGATTGGCGTTGAATGCAAAGTGACTGTCAGTGATCCTCATGAATGCCGAAGTAGCTCATTGACTGTGAACTGGGTCTTGTTAGCAGTTGGGTAAGCAGGAATAGAAATATAAGCACATAGACTATTTATTCATGCCGCCTGCCTTCCCCTGGCTTTTTGAAGGTAAAGAGGAGTGTTTGGTGTGTGTATGTGTGTGTTTCTATGTGTCTGTCTGTTTGCATGTGTATACGAGAAAGAGAGAGAGGAAAAGAAAGATAGAGATTGACTAAGATGACAATGTGATAGTAGTGGCGGTGGGAAGTTCTTGCCTTTTAATCACCAGTCTTGTGCCTTGGAAACTGATTTTTGAAGGTGAAAACCATCTTCATTGGATTTTCATAAAATTTCATACTTTAGTGATGCAGATTTGTTCGATTAAGAAATTTCACACTAGATAGCAAAGATGTATTGTACAAAAAAATGAGTGATAGTTTGGTTTTATTTATTTGTTTTTATTTATCCAATCAGGGTGCCGATCCAGCACTGGCAGCTCACTCACTCTGACATCTCTCCATGCATGACTAGGTCCTGAGTGTGTGTGTTTTGTATACAAACTTGTATATGTTATATAATTTCACTAAACATCACCACTGTAAGCTTGTTTAAAAAAAGAGACATTTAGCTTGCCAACAAGTTAGTTCTGACGTTTTGTATCCTTGTATCCCTGCCTTGTGTATCAAAGGGTGGTGGAACCATGGGTACTTGTTGCCCTGAGTTTCGCCTCTCAGGCAGTCACTTGTAGCCAAAATGACTGCTGATTCATAGGCTGCTTATCTAGAATTCCCTAAACTGAAATTAATTTCACACTTAAAACGTTGTTGGAGTGATGCTTTTCTACCTATGCATTCCCTTTGTCTTGAAACACATGCAAAGCCAATTTATGTAAGTCTTGTGTTGTCCTCCCGTCAAAATTGAAAATCAACATTTTTTGTTGACACTTGTTGACGATGTTTTTAACTTTGTTTCCCTTTTTTCAACACTTTTGTCACTTTTTTGATGTTTTCAACACTACGTAACACTAACTTTTTTTTTTAACTTTAGTTTTACAGTTATTTGGGAATTTATGGTCAATCAACCTCATTCATAGGAAATTATACCTACTGTTTGAGTTAGAAAAGCAGAAATTAGGAATTATTTAGACTAAAATTAAAGGAATGGATGTGGATGGATAACAGACTGGAATATGTCAACTTTTACTCAATACTATTTCAAAAACACTTCAAATGCTATAAAACTCAAAAAGACACCCCAAAATTAATGAAAGTAGAGATTTGTACTTGCCAAAGAGCGTTGTGTGGAATCATTAATGTTATTTTGGGTAGTTAAAAAGAACATTCATATAGGAGAATGGGTCTTCTTCCTTTGCAGGTGCAGTGATATTCTTTTTTGCGTATTACCACCATTTGTTGATCAGCAGTATAAATACAACTGGCAGCAGGAATACGTATCTTGTTGCCCGCCTGCTAATGTTTAGCTATACTGTGGAAAATGCTATGTCACGTCTGGGATATGGATGTTTAATATGTAAATGTGCTGTATTTATATAGTGCTTTTCTAGTCTTAACGACTACTCAAAGCGCTTCTACATCATACAGGAACCATTCACCATTCACACACATTCACACACTGTGGCCGAGGCTGCCGTACAAGGTGCTCATCAGATAAACACACACACATTTACACTCCGATGCACAGCATCAGGGGCAACTCGGGGTTCAGTAACTTGCCCAAGGACACTTCGACATGGGACTGCAGGGCCAGGGATTGAACCACCAACCTTCCGATTGGCAGGCAACCGCTCTACCACTGAAGCACAGCCGCCCCAATATATGCAAACTATGTCCATCATATCACAACTTCTGTAGTTTTATACATCTAGCTAAGTGTGCTAGGGTTTTGGTATTTCAGTCTTAATTTTAGAATAGCTCTGTAAATGGCATGGGGTAGATATGCTGAGTTTTAAAAGTTGGTTTTCCAAGTGCTCAAGCAATTAAATTTCATGCTGTATACAACTCTTAGTTGTGACACTGGTGGGTTTTGTCATTCAGAGTCACCCGGGTACAGTATGTGACATCCTTTTCTAGTTAGGATCAAGCACAATGTGCAGAAAGAGAGGAAGAGAGATGGAGAGAGTGAATTGTACCAGTGAATGTGTGTTCATATGCGTGTGTGAACGTACCAATGAATATAAGTGTATTTTTTGTCTAAGTGAGTTCGTAGGGTGAAGTGGGTTATAGAGGCAAGAAAGAGAAAGGGAATCCTTTTATGATTTATCAAATGTTTCCCTTTAGAATTCAACACTCTTTTCAATATTGAGTCTAATAAGAATGTGCTCAAGACTTTACCCTGCCTGCTAGAATTAGTCGGAGAACCATTTTTAGTCATAAATTATGCATTGAAACAAAGAGATAGTCTCTTTTCTCTCAGCGTACGGGCCCGAGCAAATGCCTTTTAAAAATCTTTAAAATTGTCCATTCAACTCAAAGTTACTGAGTGTAGCAAAAATGTCGAAGACATAAAGTCGGGGGAAGATTGAATAAAATAATGCGGGGGGACAGATTAGTCATGGAGTTGAGCCCACACGCTCTTTCAGCCGCAGCACAATGCCACTTTTTATAAGCGGCCCCCATCTCCACAAAGGCTGCGTTCAATATATCGAGGATGATACATGGTCAGACGTGTAATCTCTCTTTGATTCTCTGCTCTCATTCATCCCACAACCTTTTCAGCCCTGACACTGATGAGCTACTGGGCTCGATCTCTCTCACACACACATACACACACACACACACACACACACACACACAAGCACGCACGCTCACAAGACGTGCTAATCTTAATGTACGTATGTGTCTATACTGTTGCACTGATACGCACTTTCACCCCATTACATGGTCACACACCCACCCACCCACACACACACACACACACACACACACACACACACACACAGGGCCAGTACTTTGGTCTTAAGAGTTCATTACAGCCGCAGCCAGTCCTGGCATCTCTATTGCAGCTCCACAGCCTCTCTGTGGTTTTATTGACCAGAATGTTCAGGTGGTACAGAACCAGCTATTGTTGTGGGATAATGGCACTCAGTGTGATGTTAGCAGGCAGTGTGACGTCGTGGAGGTTTAGAATTATAAACGATATTGGATTTTTCATATTGCCAAAATGTTAAGGTTCCCTTCTTGGCCAAATAACTTGGGATTGACAATAAGGATCTACCTGTGGGTGAGCTGCATTTCACTGGCTTTATGTCATTCATTCTCATACTGTTAAACCTTTACTCAACCCCCCACCACCCTCTGAGCGGTGCCACTGACATCAAATGTTAACTAAAAGTGGTGGCTTCATGCTGTCTTAACCCTCCTGTTGTCCTTGGGTCAAATTTGACCCCTTAAAAGAATGTCTATATTTGAAATATGGGTTTCTTTTTAGCAAATTACCACAAAAAAAACAACACTCTTTGCAAATACAACTAATCACTTTCATTCCTGACTAAACTCATCTGTACTCTGTATCTATTAGTCAAAATAATTCCTATTTCTGCTTTTTTAACTCAAATATTAGGTATAATTCTATATAAATAAAGGTTATTGACCATGAATTCCAATAAGTAGTGTAAAATTAGTGGTAATAAGGTGGTGGTAGTGAAAACTAAAACAAAGTCTGACAATAGTAAACCATTATTGTGGTGTTTTTAAGAAGTGAACATCAGCTACTATAAGTAACGCCTTCGGTCAGTTGACAAAGATAAAAAGGAAGTGTGCATTTATTTCCAGATTACTCCTGTAACCCATCGTAAAAATGTGAAATATGGACTAAGGTAAGACCGATGTTCCCAACCCTTTTGACTTGCGAACCCTTTTGCAACCTGTTCTCACTCCCAACTCGTAAAATACTGACGCTTGGTCAGTGGCTCTCAGCATCGGATTCCGATGCAAAAATCCCCCTTAACCCCTTTGTTGTCTTCCCGTCAAAATTGAATATCAACACTTTTTCTTATGTTTTTGTCCCTTTTTTCAACACTTTTGATGCTTTTTTTCAATGTTTGCCACTTTTTGACGTTTTCAACACCACGTAACACTAACTTATTAACTTTAGTTTCACAGTGTTTTTTGGAATTTATGGTCAATAAAGCTTATTTATAGGAAATTATACCTAGCGTTTGAGTTGTGAAATGAAAGTAAAATTATTGCCAAAGAGCAAATTAATCATGTTATTTTCCTGTTAAAAAGAACATTGATACAGGAAAATGGGTCAATTTGACCCGAGGACAACATGAGGGTTTAGCGTATGCATGGAACGCAAGTCCCGAGAATGTCAAATAGTGACACCAAGGGTCCCGACCCAGAGCGTCAAAAAGTGAGCGCCGACCAAACACGTCTAAATATGACGCTAAAGGAGACTTTTTACGCCAATGACAAACGAGAAATGCATCTGACCAAGCGTGATGATGTGTTGCCTTTCGGCACAGTTCAAATTGGCTTGCAAGAGGTCCATAGCTAGATAATCAGATTGAACCAACATTTTGTTTCATTGATTCATTCAGCCTGAAAGTGAGTTCACTTTGGCCAATTTTCTGGTTCAGCGGGAGTTCAGGTTTCACTTTGACTCTTTATTTACATTGGTAAACAAATCAGAGATACAGTATGTGGCAGTGATTTAGAGGTCTAGGGACCAGTCTTGAAGATGTTGCTTTCTCATTTCTTTTCTGCTTTTTAATCCTGTTTTAAATCAACATGTTACAACTTCTTTGATTTTTCTTGCAACCACTTTATTTTAGGGCAGTGAATCATAAAAAGACACCAGCAGGGACAATCCCAAATTTTGAGACAGTGAGCAGACATATGTGATGTTACAACTGTCCAACTGTTTGTTATTTTGACCTCTGACCTGGAGGGGGTGGTGTCCTGCTTGAGGCGAAGTGTGTCCTTTCCTCCACTTGTGTTATGTTTTGTCATGATTTCTTTGAGTGTGAACTAAATGAACCCTTGCCACAAGACCAGAAACTGATGAGCGGGCTTGTCCAGAAAAGAGTGGCGAGCTGAGTCAGCGGAAAGCAGCGGTCAGGCAGACTAGTAACAACCAGTAACGTTATTTCTTTCTCTGGTCAGGGATCAATCATTTAGTTTTAAATAAAAGTGTATGATTTAAATTGTCTATATCCACGACGTTCCACTTCCAGGATTGCTCTGGTGCCGCCACAAATACTACTGGATGTCCCTCATTTTCGGCCGGATGTCCGTCCCCTTCCTCTATCTTTGTGTTGCTATTCTAACCTCTGGTGTATTTCTGAGAACTATGGTTACTTGCTCCTCAGATCTCTGCAGGGTAAATCCAGACAGCTAGCTAGACTATCTGTCCAATCTGAGTTTTCTGTTGCATGACTAAAACAACTTTTGAACGTACACATGTTCCACCAAAACAAGTTCCTTCCCAAGGCTATTTTGCAGAGGCACCGTGGCTCCATACAGGGCTTAGTGCTGCCCAAGACAATTGTAATTGGTTCTAAGAAATGCCAATAAACAAGAGCATGTTTTTTCCCCGTCCCAGAATGCTGTGTGTACTAGCCAGACCCTCCACCATGGCGCTGTGGAGGAAGGTCTGGCAATAAGAGAATATGATATGACCCATCTTTGACAACGAGAGCCACAGGGTTGGTTTATAACAACCCTCATGTAAGTGACAAATGTACATAAATGCACATATGCACACACACACACACACACACACACACACACACACACACACACACACACACACACACACACGCCAAAGTCCATATGTATGCATAGGCACATACTGTACATTTGCCACATGTCCATTTACCTTCTCCAAGCTATTCATTTAACAAATTCCATAACCTCTTAGAATTTCTTCCTGTGAAGAAGATTGGTGCCTAGCCTCAGATTCATTATGGTGATTTCTTCAATAGAAAACTTTTAAGTGAGAGTGAGAGAGAGAGATGGAGGGAGGGAGAGAGTGTAAGAAACTGAATGAGACAGACAGGAAGTGGAAAAAAAAACACTTGAAGAAAAAGAGGGACAATCAGAGGAACAGACAAGGAGTGAGCAGCCTGTCCTGCGAGACTGAAAACTGAAGGGAACAGGGGTAATAGCTCGTCTGGGTGCTAAGAAACAAAAATGCTGTAGCTGTCACCCCCTTTCACCTCTCTTAATGTTCACCTCTTTACTTAATGTCTGTCTGCCTGGTTGTATCGAATAAATACAAACCACTCTTAAAAAGTTTTTTACCCCTGTGTTTGTTGGAAGAATTACTTACTCTATATTAATTCCTCCTCTCCTTGATCAAATCCCAAAAAAACGAAATGCAAGGAAAATCTGTATGTGGAGGAGTAAGAAATACCCCATTTAGCATCTGAACCGAATTTAATTAACTATATAGCCTAACGCGCTAACTGACATTAGCAGTGCAGTTTCCCTCGGTGCACATGTGTTGGGTGGTCATGAAATTTGCTACATACATTCACATTCATCCCCATCTGGGATACCTTTCCATATAGCGCCATTGTCAGGTCAACATTAATTTCGTCCATTACTTTAGTTTATGACTAAATACCTGCAAAACTAATGACACTCCCATTAGCCTCAGCTGTACTTTGTTTTTAGTGAAAATTGGAAAATGTCAAACTAAAATGGTCAATAAGCATAAACACAAAACCTGCTTAACATTAGTATGTTGCCAGTGGTACTGTGATCAGGCTGGGGTTAGCATTTAGCTCAGCTGTTGTGAAAAAGACCATCACTTTGAGTAGGCTGAACTGGCGGTATTAATACAGCCTCAGCTGTGTTCATATCCCCATTTTTTGTTGGATTTTAACCATACCCAAATGGCAAAGCTAAAAACTGAAGAACTGCAAGTTCAAATGAAGCCTCATAGACAGCTTCATTTGAAACCTAAAATGTGCTTGTTTAGCAATTAAAACATAACTTACATCAGTTCAAACATGAGTCAAAAAACTTTTTTGGTTCTCGTTAATAATAAGTCATATTTGAATAACAATAACTAAAGACATGTTTGTGCCACACTATGCAGAACACAACAAATACCCTCTACATCTTGTCAACAACACCTGTATAAAGATTCAGGCCCCTTGGCTTAACCTTAGGGGAGCTAGGGAGTTTTCAGCATGTGGTGTCACTGGTGTCCCTGAACCTCTCAAAAAACTCTCAAAGTGGCCGCATTGTTCTTCTACTCACTTCTATGATTAAAAAAAACACACACACACAGAAACATGTATACATACATGTATTCAAATGTTTCACTATCTTTTTTCTGACAAAACACAGCCATGTGTGTGCTGGCTCTAGGAAGCGGGATTTAGCTCTGTCACGCATTTATTTACACTAGGATGCACACGATTTTTGGGGTTCGGCCAAATACCGAATACTCTCGTTATGATACTGCAGAATCTGTAATTGTATTGTTTAGGGTCCTTGCCACCGCAAGAAAAATCGACATTGCAAATTCAACATGTAGCTTGACTTGAATCGTCTTCTTTTGACTGAAAGTACTGCCAAACAACATTTTCAATGATCGTTCAATGCAGTAGGCATTGAACGATCCACCTACGTAAACACCTTTCCGTGATCAACGGTGTCATTGTGTCGGCCAGCATAGTGTAAGCGTAAGGTTCTGTTTGGTAGAAAAATATTCTAAGGTTCGCCAGAAACCAAACCCTGCCAATATTCGGCCGAATCCGAAACCAAATCCTGAATTCGGCTTCCCTGATTTAGACTGGCTCCCATTGGACGTTCCTATAATGCTATACACTGTTGGAAAGGGAATGTGATTGAGTACAATTGCCTTGATTGACGTTTTCAAAGATGGCCCTAACATGGCTGCTCAGAGACATGACACAAGGGGCTGTCCTGGGGTGAAAACTCAACAGAAAAAGATGGGGATAGTTTCATTGTGTAGGCAGCAACCTAACAAAAACAGCATACCTAGCTACACAGGAAGAGGAGAAAATATTCGTTCAGACTGAAGAAGGTTAGAAAACAAAGTTAGCAAATAGTTAGAAAACAGGTAGAAGTTAGCAATGGACTCTACAGGACAGTATTCAGAACTTAAGATTCATTTTAATGAAAAACTCTTGATTCTTTGAATCTGTGGACACTTACGGACTAAAGGAGTATAAATAGCCCAATAGTAATGGACCCAGATTCAGCATTCAGGACCAGCTCACAGGTAGGGAATCAATATGATTTCATTGGCATGAGCACTAAGATTATGAATCATGTTCATGATTTCAGTAAAATTATCTAAGCTGTTGCATTTTGGAGAATTTAAACAATCTAGTGATGTAACATGTCCATATAGTTTTGAACGCTTTGAACTTTTGTGATAAAATGCTTAATGTGAAATGGGTCGAAACTCACGTAACCCGGTGGACATGGTTCACAGAACAGATATAGAGATATATACTGTAACAGAAAATTTAAAATTTCAATTTACAGTAATTTTCGTTTGTGGAAATACTGGATTTAAATGGTGTCTGCCCTGTTAAGATGTTCTCATCCCAGGCAGACAGGAAGCACCAGTGTGGTTACAAAAATACCTTGGAAGATCCAAACCGCTGCCGGATAACTGTTAAAAAAAATAATGTTTGTAAGTGTACGCACTGCAGAAGTCACATATTGAGCTAAGGCTAATTTTAGCTTTGGCTGAAAGTATTTTTAACAGATCTCTTGGGTATCTTTTCCCTTATTAGATGATAGCAAATGAGGGTAGAGAAAGAGGGGAAACAAAGAACCGTAGCGGCCTGTTTTGCCAAGAGGCCCCAAAATGCATTTTTGTCCGCCATCTTTTACACATTAGAAAGGCTTATGGCCAGGATGAACGCTTATGATTGCATAGACCAATAATTCCCTCAATGTACATATGGGCATGCGAATATCGTAATAAGATGGACTTAAAAAATACAAGACCATCCTTTAAAATGAGCCCTTGTTTATATAGGCTTATAATGACTATACGTACAGTATGCAATTTAGCTTTCCTCTGACTCTCTCTTTCTCTTTCTATCCGTCTCTGTCTCTCGCTCCCTATCCCTCCCTCTCTTTCGCTTTCCTTTTTTACACCAGTAGCACCTGGACCTGCACTGTTCATCATGCAGATGACTCGGAACATGAATTAGTTTTCTCTTTTTTTACAGTGGAAGATGAGAGGGCCAGATGGCATAGAATAAAAAAAAGGCTTGAAATAAAAAAAAGAGAGGAAAGCAAGGATGGAGGGAGGAAAGGAGCACAGGAAGGAGGGATGGAGTAGAGGACGACATAATTTAGGTTTTTTGTTACATATCGTCTTCTGCTCTTTACACTCTGTCTTCTATGTTATCATACAGGGCACATGGTAGTGTTGGATTAAGGTCTTGTTTTTTTTTTACGCTATTACGCTCTGCATTAGAGCTTTTCACATGACCTCCATTGTCGTTTCTTTTACTTCAAACAAGAACATTGTAAAACTCTAATTAGTCTGTATAATTGAGGCCGGATGAAGCGCTGCCAATCGGAGCTCGTCTCATGCAAGGTGGAGTGGTTTTGTTCACTGGCTCTTTTCATGGTGGCCTGGCCTCTCTTTAGTTTCCTGTCTCTGTCTCTCTCTTCCCCTGCTCTCTCTTAGCTTTGTGCTCATCGCTTTTTCTTTTTGAAAAGCAGAGAAAAGGCTCTGCTCGAGAGGGCCACAAGGTGAGGGCTGCGTTATTAGAGCGGCAATTGTGGCCAATTACAGTTGTGCAAGTGCATTCTCTGTACCTGCTGCATGCCGTTTGGTGGTCGGAGACCAGCAGCGGGCTCTGACCACCTTCTACTACTACTACAACAACCAAGGGTGTCAAGAAAGGCTCCCATGAATAACATGTATTATTATTATTAAATTGCAGTAAGATCTGATTCTTTGGACAACAGTAAAATATTTGCTGATTCCTTAAAGTCTGTCACGATGCAATTTCGATTCAGGGGCCTGCGACCGACAGTTTTATTTACAACTCAAAAAAGCAACTGAAATATGATCTGTCAGGGATTTAAAATAAAGGGGCATCTTACAGACTGTGTATCAAAATGTTCACTTTGCATTGATAATATTGTATCGTGGCTCTTTGAATTGATTATTTATACTTCTTCCACAGCTGATCCAGATCAGTTGTGGAAGAAGTATTCAGATCCTTTGTGTTATGGGAAACGACTCGTAAAATGTCTAGGTTAACAATTTATTCCCTAACATAAAGTGTGCTAGTTAAAGGTCCCACGACATGGTCCTCTTTGGATGCTTTTATATAGACCTTAGTAGTCCCCTAATACTATATCTGAAGTCTCTTTCCCAAACTTCAGTCTTAGTGCAGAATCACAGCCACTAGAGTCAATCCCACAATGAGCTTTCCTTATGTGCCATTTCTGAGTCTTTAGCTTTTGAGGAGGGGGGGCAAGGTGGAGGCTGCGGGTGTGGCCTTGACCAACTGCCACTTTGCTCTTCTGAAAGCCATGATGTCCAAATTCTCTGGGCGGGCAAAGCAGAGAAAAGGGAGGTAACCTTTCCCTTTATGACCTCATAAGGGGCAAGATTCCAGATAGGCCCATCTGAGCTTTCATTTTCTCAAAGGCAGAGCAGGATACCCAGGGCTTGGTTTACACATATCTCCATTTCTAGCCACTGGGGGGGGGGGGCATAGGCAGGCTATATTAATTACATTAAACACCTATTAATGTTAAAGAACCTCATAAAGTGAAATTCATCATTCACCATGCCATGGGACCTTTAAGGCTGGCTGGCAGTGGGTCGAGGGCTTACCTTGAACTGCAACCTCAACTAGCTCCGTCAGCAGCTCCACACAAGCGACCAGCCCCGCTTTTAACTGTTACTAGTGTCTAATTCAAGTTTTTGTTATTAGTGGTTGGTCAAAAAGAAAACCAAGCTGGCAATAAAAGGTGTTCGGGCTTCCATGCCAAAGGTAAAGGTGCTCCAAAAGAAAAAATTCTCTTCACTGTCGATAGCTACACGCCACCTCCGTAACTTCGCCACACCGGTCTCTCTTCTCTTCGAGACTCCATCTCCTATTTAACTCTGAGCACCTGCAGTTAATTGATAAGCCCCACCCACTACCAGCCAGCCAAAACTAAAAAGAAGGAAGTACTAAAGACTACTAAAAGGGCACACAGCTCATACTAACAGTGCTTCAGTAAAAGTACTATAACATCCTTGAAAACTTACTTTAGTCACAGAATGTAAGTATCATCAGGTACATGTACTTCCAGTATTAAAAGTAAAAGTACTCAATGCAGAAAAATCCTCACATTTTAAAAACTGGAAACGATCCAAACTGTCTTGTTAATCTACAAAGTGTTTAATCATCAATCATCATTTTAGCTGGACTTGTAGGCCTATAAATCTCAATTTGTAAAGTAACTAGTAACTAAAGCTGTCAGATTAATGTAGTGAAGGGAAAAGTACAATATTTCTCTCTGAAATGAAGCAGTGTATAAAAGACTCAAGTAAACCACAAATTTGTACTTTCTTACATTCCACCACTTATCCAGATACAGTACATGTATCATTACACCCCTAACAACAACTACTAGCTTTTCATCACAGACCAACAATATACTCTATGCATCTACTATTGCTACTGTCCTTATCTACATTCAACGCTCAGTATTAAGCCGAAATTGGAAACAAGTGACACTAACACTAACTCCATAATAGCTCTTTTGTAAAATTGAAAACAGTACATGAATCAAATCTACATATTTGTTGTGGCCCTTAATCCCCCCAATAGTCTCAAATGGTATACTTCCTCCAAACATGTCTAGGTCTCCAGTGGTAAAACAGCCAAAGAATCACATGTCTCATTCAACTAATGAACTAACAAAACGTTTTTTGGCCTTAAAGCCTTTAAATGTCTTTTTTTTAACAACACATAATGCAGTCAAAAATTGCAATATGAATTAATATTGTTAATAATAATATAATTGTAATAAATAAACAATAAACTGAAACCAAAAAAAGAAAAGAAATGACGCCTCCAACCTTAGACCCAACGTGAGAATAAATGGGCGTGAAAAAGTTAAAACAAATAGGACCACACCTACAGTATATTATGTATATGTTTTGGCAAAAATATATAAAAATTCCTAACTCAATGTCCACTTAGCTAATTCCCACTGCAGATGGTATACTTTGCACACGTTTTGTCCACAAAAAGCTGGTAAGTGGACCTTGAGTTGACCCTTGTGTTGTCCTTGGGTCAAATTTGACCAATTTTTATACTAAAATTATGGGTTTCTTTTTACCAAATTGCCCCAAAATAACATGAAAGTGTGGATGTACAGTGTATGGAAGCCATTTAACATGAATGATTACTTTCATTGAACTGTGGGTGTTTTTATATTTTTTTATTTTATAGCATTTGAAACAAACTGTGATTCACTCAACATCCTCTGAACTATGAGTCCAAATAATCCATAATTTCCAAAGAAATAGGTATTATTAAAAAGTGACAAAATCGTTTCAAAAAGCGTCAAAAAACATTGAGGAAAAAAAAGAAGTTAATTTGCAATTTTGACCCGGAAGGACAACAAGTTCACAGTCTCCGGGAAGACAACACAAGGGTTAAAGGAACACACCACCAATTTTACAAATAAAGTTCAGTGGACCTGTCAGGAGAAGTATTAAACAGTCTCTGGAAACAGTTATAGAGGGAGCTTTTGAAAACGTCTTGGAAGATAACCTCTCTCATCTCGACTTGCACTGCAGAGAACAATTAACAGAAAGCCAAATTAGATTCATGGGGGTTGAAAGAAGTGGTTATTGAGGGAAGCAGGGAGGGAAGTCTCACCCCTGTTGCTAGGATTTTAATCATTCTTTACAAAATCTGTCACTTTCACTTATTGGCAGTGCAATAGTAAAATTGCAGGAGTGCAACTGTGAGATTTACTTTAATAACAGCCATTCCTTTGTAAGATCACTCCCACTTCCCTCGTAGTCTCCATCCATGTAGTGTAAACCTCTACGGTTGGCAGGAGCTCACAAAGTAGGTTCCTCTTGATACGTTTGTTTCTCACACACAGCACAGGTAACACATGGATTTGACATCAAAAGTATACTGTTTGATTGCCTCATTGTGCAATTTAACATAAAATACAACTCGAAAGCACAAAAAACACTTTATCAGACATAACTGCAACATGAAATGGAAATGTTCCAATTTGACTGTGAAACTCTGCACTGACCAGTAGGGATGTAACAAGTGTCATGAATCGGTCTAGATGCATGAAGATTACAACCAGTTGAGATGAAAAATTAATCGTGAGTCAATCTGTTAAACAAATTACACTGGAAAGGATTCCAGCACTGGGACGTCCAACAGTCTGCAGCTAAAGACACAGAGGAAACCAGCTGCACTTTGAGACATTAGCTATGTTTCTATCCACACGTTGTTATCCGCATTAGTAATATTGAAGGAAAAATGCCTTATGGAAACAGAAAAATTTGATGGAATTTCACGAATATCAACTCAAAGGAAATACGTTCGGCCTCATCAGATTTTATCTTGATCGATATACGACTTATGCGATAAACGCTGATGGAAACGTTATTTCCCGAATAAATAATGAATCACAATTAAGTTTTAGGTCATTTTATGGTTGCAATCTGCCAAAAAAAAACGAAGAAGAAGAAGTTGTAGGTCATTTCCTCCAGTATTTCCTCTCTGTCTGCACACATGGCGGGTGTCAAAAAAAACAGATGGAAGTGGACGGACGAGGAGACAAGAGACTTTTTGAATTTAATTTATCAGGAACTCGCGAAGGAAATGGCCGACAAAGGTTAGGACAAGGGCTCCAATAGCGAGACATGTCTCAAAAAAGAGTCTCGCAGCGGTGCCGGAGGGACAATAAAAGACAAGTTGCATCTGCATCATCATAACGATGTGTTGATAGCGTCGTTGTTTTCTTATTATAGCTTGATATGTCGCTATCAGCTGGCACATAAGCACTATTACAACTTACAACCAATATTGATCATGTGTTGGTGGATGGCGCGATCCATTTTGTCTAGAAAAACTTTGTTCGCAAATGTTTGCTTGAATGTTGTGCGATTCAGTGCGAAAATGAATGGAAACACCTTAAAATGTCTAAAATTCAATATATCCATTTAATCGCAAAACCGCATGTAATGTCATTACCGCAGGAAAACACACTTTCACCAGCTTTATTTGTTTGAGTTTTTTTTTACCAAGCTTCAGATAATTTGATTGACAAGTAGATGGAAACTTAGCTACTATGGAAAAAAAAACAGAGAAGGGATTTAATGGTGCGTTCAACTGCAACTCTGGTTTATTGTTTTTACATGTTAAATAACCATTTAAATGTCAAACTGTGAGATGAGTGTATCATTGCATTTCTACTGACCAGTAAATATAATCGAGGTAACAACTGTGGAAGCGGCAGAGATCATCCACTACACTACACAACCTGTCATCCAGCAGCACACATGTACACACAGATACTCCAAAACAAGGCATGCACACGTGTGAAAGTGCGACGACTGTCATGCTATCAATCATGGTTACGAGGCCAGCCCTTCCCTGCTACATTAACTTCATGACCTCTAGACCCAATCTCAATTAAATTTCTGATGAATCTGTGATTCAGATACAGTCTCCTGTCACTGGCCTGTCATTCAACACCAACTTTTTTTATTTATTTTTGGACCAGATGCAAATAAAGCACTAGCTCGGGGATTCAAGAGAAGAGAGGAGAGGGAGAAGAAAAGATGGAGAAAAGAAAGGATGAAAACATCAAGGAAATGATTTTGGGGAGGTTGAGTTTGTTCGCTGCACACCAAAGGGGGTTAAGACAGGGTTTGGCTGGCGGAGACAAGCCAACAGAGACACAAAGCGCTAAATCTAAAAAGTTTCTCAGGCATTGTTTAGAATCCCTAACAAGGGGGACTGTGAACAACAAGGAACATAATTTGGATCTCCCCCCCACTTCTCCTCTGTTTTTCCTTTTCCATGTACCCAAGCACATAAATAGCTATCTTAACAACTTGATGCTATTTTGAATAGGGGCTGCATCTCCCTGTGGATTTCCATGAGTGAGGCAATTTGCTAGCGAACAGGTGCATTTTTAATGCTTTCATACAATTAAAACAGAATCTACCTTCCTTCTCCCTTCCCGGTTTTCAGAGGCGCCCTCCTTTCATACTTAGGTTGAATTGATTTAGTTTGTCTAATTAAACTCCGAATAAGATGTTAATTACCTAACAAGGTCACCTCTCTCTACCACCAAATTTACCGTTGGTATCCTTTCTTCAACAGTATTTTCTTCAAGGATTCAAAGGGAAAGTAGAAGAATGGTGTTAATTGCCTATATGCAGTGTCCCATTTTTAAATTTGAACATCTTTTTTTCCCCCCTAGAACTTTCCTTTCCCTGGGTCTTTGAGAATATGGGAATTTATTGTGCCATTGTTCCTTCCTCTCTTGTCCTCCACTCAGAAATGATGCGTCAACTCATCACAATATGGCCTTTGTCTACATTTACCAAGTGTCCCATACTCAGTGTGGAGGAAGAGAGGACTGATGGGGACAGTGGTTTGTGTTAAGACAGAGCATGAATCAGAGCTAGGCTGCAGAGTGATTATTCCCTCACCATAGGCCGATATTTCACCATGTAGCACTAAGTTGCTTTTCCACACCGCCATAACCCACACTCTCCAGTGGGCAAGTCAGTGTTGCATTCCGTTAATTTCCATCGTCCGCAACGTGCCATGCCACATCGGAAGCGTTTCAAATGCGGAGAGTGTTGCACCTCGACTCATAGATTGTATAATCGCTACAAGAACTTTACAGAGAACTAATTTTCTGCTAATTTTTAGGCTCATAATTGTATTTTGAGGTTGTACCAGAATAGGTTTAGATGGTTTCATTTTCAAAAAACACCATATTTTTGTTTTACTGCACATTGCCGCAGATCCTGTTTTCACCATGTGTGTTTAGGTCTCTGTTTTGGCTACAAAGAGAGACATCTCACTTCTATACTATCTTTGTTGGGAGCTGCACATGCTCAGTAGCTAGGTAAGATCCCATCAGCGAGATAACTCTTTCTCCAACTTTGGTCAGTCCAAGGCAGGATTAGCTGGGCGATGCCTTCTAGATGAGGGACACTTGTGGAATACCTACTCAACAGGGACAGGAAGTGGTTCTTTTGGAGATTATGGTCAACTAGTGTGTGTTGTAGCAGTGTTTTGCCATTGAGAACAAGCTAGCATGTGCTACGGTTAGCCACCTTGTCTCGGCTAGTGACGTAAAAAGCCGTGCAGATGTTGAACAGCTCACCCGGAGACTGAAGGCAGAGGACATTCAGAAACCGGATCACACTCAAAACAGCATGGATGTTTTTTTTTACAAGTGTGTATGCATGTGGAAGCACCGGAGACACAAAATAACACCCCAAATCCCAGAAAAAAGTAAGTTTTTCATAATATGGGCACTTTAAGCTAGTATCTACCTTCCACTTCTAGAACTCCTGCAATTAAACTCAATGCTTTCCCTTTTGTGGTGTTGTTTTGAAAAAAGATATACTGTATATGAAGCTCCTTGATGTCTAATTATATTTTTCCAACTCCAAGATTAATCTCTGGACATTCGTGGTGTTGGAGACTTGAAGCTCTCGCTGGTCCACTTCCTGCCCGGATGCCCGAACGCCCCATGTGAAAATAGACCTGACACGTATCTTTAACAGAGGGGAGCCGAGAGCCACTTCACGCACGCTTCTGGTGGATAATCAAGCATTGACGTGAGCGGCTGTGATTGCTCGCGCAAGTGGAAAATACGGGTAAGACTGTTTGCTTGAGTAGAGTAATCAAGTAGACTGGTAGAAGACAAGTACTACAACAAGATATTTAACATACATTGAAATAGAAAACAACAACTGCAGTACTCACAGATAAGTAGTCTTCTTATTTAATGTGGGGCAAATAACAAACGTGTTTTACACATACCGGATATACTGTCCCAGATATGGAGCTGTGCTGGCTATATCCCATTATATAGGCCTACTTACATACACAAAACAAACTTAATGGGTCTAACTCCCACAATGGAGGGAGAAGTATTTTAGAAACTGGAAAGGATCCAAATTGTTCTGTGTTTAATTGTATTTTTATAATATGTGTTTTCTATGCAAAAATGTTAACTTGTAATGTAACTACAGCTGTCAGATTAATGTAGTGACACAACATGAAGATCACATGGTAATCGCGGGATCACATATCCCGCAAAAATCCATCATGTCAGGCTTCAAGTAAGAGCATTTGTGTCCGAACACCAGTAAACCGAACTAATCAGCGTCTGGTGAGCAGCTACGGCCGTGCTTTAGGTGTGTGTTTGTGAGACGGCTGCGACTCTTCGTTCAAAACAACAATGGTGGACGCAATAGACAGATGGTTCGTCCAATTACCTCGGAACAGAAAAAGAATCTTTGCATCTATAACATCAGACAGGTGCAACGGAGGCAGACGAGAAGGTCAAAAGCACGAGCATGTGCACTTTTCTGTACTAGAAAATCACGTCTGAAGCAATGCTTGGTGACGTTTTGTTATTGACGCAAAGAGTCTCCATTAGCATCATACGTAGACGCGCTTGGTTGGGACTCGTGGTGTCACTTTTTGACGCTCTGGGTCTGGACGTACGTTTAACTGACAAGAAGGGGACACAAAATGTATGTTTCAGTGACATGCAGAACGAGACTGGGACACAAACCCCGGTCTCAGGGTGTAAGTCCTTCGGTCTATCATACTACTTGCCACCACTTTTGCTCTTAATACTAGGCCTACGTCATCTTACAGCGCCGCGGTTGAGCTGCTGCCCTGCCCGGTGCGTTCCATACTAGGGGTGGGAAGACAAGACAAGCCAAATAATATTCTGTGATATATTGCAACTTCTAATTTTTCCCAATTTCAAATGATGTCCCCAAAAGGAAATTTTGCTTGTCTGTTTCATCTAAAAAGATACATTTCTCTGTTTGTTCATATCACTTCAATTTTATTGCTGCAAAATGGGATTGTCAAGCAGAAAAACTCAACAACACATATATAATAAAAGATTGATACTTGGTGCTTGTGTATCGATACAGTATTGCCACTATGTTGTATTGATTCCCCCCCCACCCCTATTCCTTACAGACGCTAAAGAGTGATGTTGAGATGCTGAGAGACACTGACCAAGCATCATTACGTGAGTTAGGAGTGAGGACAGATTGGTACCATGATGGTCTAGTACCTAAATCTTGCCAGCAATTCAATTTATTTTTTGCATGTTACACAGCGTACGTGAGATTTGTTGCAACTTTCATCTGTGCTATGTAAAATTCCTTCAATTTGTCACTCCATGTATGCCTATTCACATTCTGGCCACTTTACGGTACTTCAACATATTATTTACAACACCAAATGGTCAGTCAGGTGTGCATTAGCTCATTAGTTAATAGGGCTGCCTTTCTACCACTGTACCGGATTGGCAAAAATGTGGCGTTGTGTTAATATCTTATACAAGCATGAGCTCCCCCGTGTCTCAGTGTTGGCCAATAATAGGAGGGTTTGCCTCCTCTCAAGTTTGATTGTGCTCTTTCATCAAATCAGTGAGGAACCATATCCACTGCAGTGAAGTTTTTCCTTGTTCCTTTGCCAGCCTTTTAAACAAAAATGTCCTGCAAATCCATTCATACATTTCTAACTGACGCCTTAGCACAGTGTTTGAAACATAAAATCCTTGGAACTTTGTTGACAGACCTTTTGACACAGGCATGTCTATCAGGACAACAGATACTCAATCACAGACAAAATGAAATAGCATAGCATGGATCAATATAGAGTCTAACACAGAGAAGCCAAACAAAGCATACAGTTCCCCATGCCTATCTCTAGGTATGGTGAAGGGTATCTGATGATGGGGGGCTATTTTGATTCCAAAGGCCAAGGGAACTTTATCAGGATGCATAATATCCTGATCCATGAAATAACTGGCATTTAAAAGTAAAACGGTGCCTGCCTCTATGGGAATTTAACATAGGGGTGTGTATACTAATGCCCCCTGTATTTTAAGGTAGAACATTTGTTTATTTACAATACATTATTCATTCACAAAGAAAATTGGTGCCCTTTAAAAGTTAGGATTTTCCTATTTTTTTTTAAATTAAGACATAAAGAATGTTCCAAAAGATGTTTTTTTATTCCTCTTTTTAATCAACTTTAACATGGGTGTGTAACTTATTCTAGCCACTGTAGGCCTGTAGGTGATGTAGGCCTGTAGGGCATGAGGTGGGAGGTCATGAGACGAGCATCATTATTTATTCGCTAAATCTTTATTTCCATTGCACTTTGTCACATTTTACGTCTAGCAATGCTCCAACTTTTCCACATTAGCAAACATAAATACTTTTTCTTTGATATTTCAAGAATTTTTTGAAATGATGCTGTTTCCACTCATTTCTTTTCACGCAAATTGAAAATGCACGTTACAGTAAAAGAGATAGATGGAAACACATTGTCTCAAAAATATGTCATGAAATGAATGCCCATGAGCTTATTTTAGGCAAGAGTTTAGCACTAAAAACAACATTTTTGCTCTTAAGAGCAAAATGCAAAGCCACCTGCACTTTCAGGGCAGACCTACTAGAGAGACAGTGAAGGAGAGGAAGAAGTGAAAAGACGAGGGAGGAGAGGAGAGTGAGGAGAGGAAGAGAAATCAGCGGGGGTAAGGAGAAAAGGGGACGTTCAGGGGCAATGGGGGAAAAGGAGGAGTGGGAGGTAAATTAGGTGTGTAATGTGAGGTTGATATGAAGTGATTGAGTGTGGTGACCTCCTGTCAAGAATCGGCCTGCTCTTCCACAAACCTTCCTCCCTACTGACTCTCCGACAAACCTCCTCCTCCTTGTTCTCCGGCAGAGATTTCTTCCACCAGAAACACTCCGCATGGACCCAGCGATCCTCTTCTGTCTCTCAGTGGCTTTTTATGTCCTTGAAGAACTTGTTTTGTATCTGGAATACATTTTCAGTAGGCCTGGGATGATATGCTTTTGTCCCGATTCGATTCTTCCACGCAGCATGGGTGCCGATAGGATTTGTATTTTATCTACTGCAATTTGATAGCATTGGGATTTTCTTTTCCTTCTTCAACAAAAAACAAAAGTTGAATAATACACTTCTACAGACCATATATATCATGAGATTAATTGTTGTCTAAGAATAGTGCACATCACATGTCAGTCTGACCATGTCATCTGTAAAGAAGTACATAACATGGATTTTCTGCTTTCATATTATTTCACATTATCAACAGAAAACATTTAGGTGAATCCTTTGTACAAAATAAATACAAATATAGATTCTTGGGAAAAGAATGAATTTTAAAAACTGTTGCAAAATAATCACAATACATACAATTTAGATTTTTTTGTAGTACACCTTGCATTTAATGATGTCTGCTGTAAACGCATTATTAATATCAAAACTGGACATTATGGAGGGAAATACTGAAATACAGCATAGCCATCCTAATTTTCCATTTTGTTTCTTTGATGTTAAAGATCCCATGACATGGTGCTTTTTGGATGCTTTTATATAGACCTTAGTGGTCCCCTAATACTGTATCTGAAGTCTCTTTTATATAGACCTTAGTGGTCCCCTAATACTGTATCTGAAGTCTCTTTTATATAGACCTTAGTGGTCCCCTAATACTGTATCTGAAGTCTCTTTTATATAGACCTTAGTGGTCCCCTAATACTGTATCTGAAGTCTCTTTTTATATAGACCTTAGTGGTCCCCTAATACTGTATCTGAAGTCTCTTTTATATAGACCTTAGTGGTCCCCTAATACTGTATCTGAGTCTCTTTTATATAGACCTTAGTGGTCCCCTAATACTGTATCTGAAGTCTCTTTTATATAGACCTTAGTGGTCCCCTAATACTGTATCTGAAGTCTCTTTTATATAGACCTTAGTGGTCCCCTAATACTGTATCTGAAGTCTCTTTTATATAGACCTTAGTGGTCCCCTAATACTGTATCTGAAGTCTCTTTTATATAGACCTTAGTGGTCCCCTAATACTGTATCTGAAGTCTCTTTTATATAGACCTTAGTGGTTCCTAATACTGTATCTGAAGTCTCTTTTATATAGACCTTAGTGGTCCCCTAATACTGTATCTGAAGTCTCTTTTATATAGACCTTAGTGGTCCCCTATTTTTAAACTGAAATTAAATGGCAGAGTCGAAGCAACTGGAATTCTTTTTTGTATAATGTATTAGTGCTGAGGAATTAGCCAGTCAGGTTAACTCATTTTAGCATGAACTTACTTCCTTTAATGTTTAAAAAAGAGAAAAAAAGACCAGATCTCCCAGCACACCCTCAGCAATTTCTTCGATTCTCATCAAGTTGTTATCTGGATGCCAGCTTTTATTTGAGAATAAAAGTATGCTGTGCTATACAGCCGTTAGAAACACAGGCCACCCCAAGGCTCAAACCTAATCAAAGAAAGACATGTCCCAGCGCTGGAATGATTTGATTGACAAGTGATTTCTGGGAAATGCAGTGCAGGAATTGGTTCAGCTCCGAGTGCCACAAACGCCACGAATGGAAACAAAATCAAATGAATTCTGGTCCTTGTGCAGTTGGTACAGTACAGTATTATCTCTCAGTGCCTCGCCCATCTCTTTGACTTCTCTATCTCTCTCTCTCATCCTTTTCTCTTACACCGTTATCCCATGCTTGCCTTTCGTTCCTCTCCCATGTCTCTCTGTCTCTGCCCGTGTGTGTCGCATACGCCTCCCCTTTGTGAATGACGAGAGGAACAGAATGACAATTATCTAAAACACAATTAAAAAGTGTTAATCTGATTATTTTTTACTGGATAAAGCACTCCAGTGACATTGAAAGGTGTTTAGAAATAGCCATGCATGCCCTTGTTACAACATAGATTCAAAAACCAGGTGTGTGTGTGTGTGTTTAGAGAGAGGAGCCTTGGGTTTTATTTAGGATAAAAGGTCTCCGAAATCACTATGGCACCTTAGCATTAATCTTTTAGAGCTTCACGTGAAATGATCACAAACTGAATGTGTGAAAATTCTGTGTCCACTGTGGGAAACAATGCCAAGTTAAAGTCAATAAGAAGATGACCTCCATGTTGGGAGGGTGGGTAGGGTGGTGGATGGGTCAAACAACACAGGACTTTCACCCCTAAGACTGGAGATCGTTTCCCGCAAATCACGATTCCTAAACCCAACCGTCCCGTTGTTCTTTTCCTAAACAGAACCCGTTCTTGTCCCACCCACAACCTTTTCCTTACAGGTCCCATGGTATGAATGTTTCACTTTATGAGGTTCTTTAACATTAATATGTGTCCCCCCAGCCTGCCTATGGCTAGAAATGGAGATAGGTGTCAACCGAACCCTGGGTATCCTGCTCTGCCTTTGAAAAAATGGAAGCTCAGATGGGCCCATCTGGAATCTTGCCCCTTATGAGGTCATAATGGGCAAGGTTACCTCCCCTTTCTCTGATTTGCCCGCATAGAGAATTTGGCCCACCCATTAGAGAGAGACATCATGGCTTTGAAACGAGCAAAGTGGCAGTTGGTCAAGGCCACATCCCCAACCTCTCTCCTCCTCAAAAGCTAAAGACTCAGAAATTTACTAAGGAAAGCTCATGGCTGTAATTCTGCACCAAGGCTGAATTATGGGAAAGAGACTTAAGATACAGTATTAGGGGACCACTAAGGTCTATATAAAAGAGACTTCAGATACAGTATTAGGGGACCACTAAGGTCTATATAAAAGAGACTTCAGATACAGTATTAGGGGACCACTAAGGTCTTTATAAAAGAGACTTCAGATACAGTATTAGGGGACCACTAAGGTCTATATAAAAGAGACTTCAGATACAGTATTAGGAGACCACTAAGGTCTGTAAAAGATACTTCAGATACAGCATTAGGGGACCACTAAGGTCTATAAAAGATACTTCAGATACAGTATTAGGGGACCACTAAGGTCTATATAAAAGCATCCAAAGAGCACCATGTCAGGTGACCTTTAACTTAAGGGGCCGTGTTGATTTCACAGACTTCCTCCGTTGACCCATCACATGTTTTTTTCCCGATCTTATGGAGAAATATTACACTACAGTGAGCTGTTATCACTGAAGTGTACACAGTCTCGTACCTTTGTCTTTTTCAAAATGTTATCTTGCGCCGCATCAAATGTTTTATGGTCACTATTCCTCCCCAAGGTAGTTGGCTTGTTTCCAGGTATAACATGGTTATCAATGCTTCCACTTGCTATTTGCCAGAAGTGTATATTCGTGTACTTTGGTTTAGTGTTCTGCCCCTTTAAAATATGTGCTTGGTTCTTTTTTATGGAGATTGATCCACCTCGCCTTCTTCCCAGTAAGTCATGTTTATAACATTGTGCAGATTATGTTAAGATATTGTAAATTTGTGTTCATTATATTGAACGGGATAAAAATCTCCCGGAACCGGAGAAGTTAACAAAGCGTGTGTTTGTATGTCTGTGTGTGTCTGTGTGTGTGAGCAAGGAGGGAGTGTGGCGTGGGGGGGGGTCACTGTTGAACTCTATAGCCTTGGTGAAGTCCAGTGTTCCTGCTGTTGTTATTCTCTGCATCGTCTCCACGTTTCCCTTCGTCTATTTACACCTTCCTCCCTCTATCTATTGCCGTATCTTTCGTCTATCTCTCTCTTCCCCGTTTTCTCTCGTTTTCTTACCCCCCCCCCCCACACACACACACACACACTCCCCCCCAGCTCCCCATCACCATGTCCCCCTCCTTTTGTATTTATTGCTGTATTTATTTCTGCTGAAAAGCCAGTCTAGTTCATTTGCTAGTCGACCGGGCAGAGCAGGGCTCCTATTCTTAGGCTTTTATTAACATCATGGACTGCACAACAGCTACAGAATCTATTATTCATTAAGTGTAACCAATATAAAATTTAAAACAGTCTGGGCTTTTTTTTTGTGTGGAATTATGTAAGGTCAGCATAATTTTCTGCCTATTACTAATATCTATATCATCTTTTCCTTAGTCAGCTCTATTTAAATATGCAATCATTTACAGCTTTTGACTATATGTGTGTGCACACCCAATTTCCAATATTCCTCTAGTAGACTTTTTATGCTGACATCAATGGCAAGCTATTAAAGACAGTATTTCATTATTGGTTCCTCTTCCCCAGTGGTTATTTACAATCCCATATATACTAAGCACTGATATTAAAGGAGACCATTTTAATGAGGTGCTATCTGCCATGGCAATATGTCTTTCTCCGAATGAGATTGTGTTTAAAGATTTTATCAAGAAATGGCTGTTCGGCAGGGTTATGTTTTGTCCATGAAATATGCATTTCATATCTCTTTCATTTCATTAACATAATTTAATTTGTGCTTTGCATTCTGTGCATAATACATATTTGATTTACAAAACAAATATTTCCATTAGAAAATGAATTTCATGCACGCAAAAGGCAGAACTGAAAGATGTATTGTAAGGAAGTAAGAAAAAAAAGGAATTGTATTATCTTTGACTCAGGGAAAAAAAATCATTGGCAAGGAGAAATACACTGAATAGCTTTCTTATGTGTGTGTGTGTACTGTGTGTGTACTGTGTGTGTGTGGACATGCTGCTACCCGTGCATGTTTGTGTAGTATGTAAATGTGCAATGAAAGCTGAGGGTATATTGCATAAAGTTTAGAGCAATATAGCCCAGATTGATTTACATGGTGTGCATAGGGGGCTGTCCCTGATGTTAAGTGCACCATTGCACTTAACATCAGAAGAAGCAGACAGACCCATTTTGAATCTTGATTTTGTGTCACTACCTTTTAGAGAGATACCAGCCATGTGTGCAGTCGTGGAAGACATACGGTATTCACATTCTTTACATAAAGTGCTCATATTTTGCTCATTTTCAGGTTTATAATTGTATTTAGGTTGTACCATAATAGGTTTATGTGGTTTCATTTTCAAAAGACACCATAGGTTTGTTGTGCTGCACCCTGTGTGTTGAGCTCTCTGTTTTAGCTACAGAGTGAAGCATCTGCCTTCTGCAGTCCCTAGGTAAGGACTACTAGCCAGCCAGAAGCAGAGTATGAGGGCGTGCTAGCAGCTAGCAGCTAGGCGAGCATTGTAACGCGTGTTACAAAATAATGAGCGTGCATCACAGAAGTAAATGCTGAACTACAATAAGTTTGAAGCAGTTTGTGAACAGTGTTTTCTGTAGAATGTACCGTGTCCTATGAGCAGCCGTACATCAGAAGGCTTCAGTTGTTTGTCGCCGAGGTGTGTGCGCTCTCTCTTTATAGTGGCCATCTTTTACACCTCTACTTAAGAGATCTTTAGCTCCTCTTCCTCTTCCCCCTTTGGTATGATGAATTATGAAGTCTCACCCCTTCTCCGTTTCCCTTTCCCTTTTTCCCATGGAACGCTGCTAGTTTTAATTAAAGCACTTCACCTTGCTTGTTTAAAGGCTATCACGAGCCCCGTGATAACTTTGAGAGTGTGCGAGCGAGAGGGAGAGGGAGATGGAGCGCAGGGCTTTGGATAACACAAAGCATTTAAAACCCGGCCCTGGCGAGTTCATATTAATTTGGCTTATCTGTGGAAAAAAAAAAAAAATCCAGGTACAAGTGAGACAGATCCTGGAATTTAATGAGCTCAAAATGTAAAGTCAATGTCAAAAGACTTTTTTTTTTTCCTTAACTTTATTCCTCTCATGGGGGTGAGGTGGGGGACTTGTCTAAGCTAAAAGCCAAACAGTAAGATCAGTGTTTCAGGGGTAACTAGTATTAGCAGGGATTTCAGGCTTGTTTGACACGCCGAGTTGAAGGAATGGCTTAAAATAGACGGCGGCAGGTAGAGGAGGTACGCGGCGGGAGAATGGGGGGGGAGACAGGAAGAGAGAGGGAAGGCTAATACCTGGGCTTCACTCCGCTTTGTCGCCCACTGATAGGGGAACGCTCGGAGGATGTTACCGCTTTGCAACCTAATCGCTCTTTTCTATCCCCATCTCTCTCTCTCTCTCTCTATCATTGACTTATTTTCTTTCTCTGCCTTAGAGTCACTCTCTGTGATTGTCTACCCTCCACCCCCCTCCCTGTCTCTCTCTCTTGCTCTCTTTTCAAACACACCTACCCACCTGCCCACCCACAGTCCTCCCTCTGAGGTGTGTGCCTGCCTGCCCGTCTGGCAGAAGCTAGAAGTATTTGTATAAGTCTGTGACAGGTGTATGCAAGTTGACGGCAGGTGGGGTTGGATGGGGGGTGTGTGTGTTGAGAGAGGTGATAGCATCACAGTTCTCTGTCTCCCCCCCTCACCCACCCACACACTTTTTAAGGCGGTGGGTGAGTGTCTCAGGATGACTCTTTTAACATAAGCCTCTTCTGAACTGTAGTTTTAGTACTTAACACCCCACTCTTCAAACCAAATCCCAAACGAGAGGCTCGAGATTGGAGTTTAAAACGAGAGAGAAAAAAAGGTTACTGATATCATAATATATAACTTTTTGCCGGCTGCATCCTGAGTGTACTGTAACAGTGCAGGATGTAGTGCTTATTACGCATGCACACGGGGTGTGAAGAGCCTGCAATTGTATTGATTTTCCCAATATAGAGTGAAACCTCATTTGTTTCAGTGCACAGTGCAAATATGTTTTATTCTTGTTTTGCCTCATATACAGTAAATCATGCAACATGCATTTCCCCTGCTGTTCAGCTCTCTTGATAAGGCACTGTTTGTCAGGGCTGTTAGAGATCTTAAGAGATCTTTCCATTTTGCAGCAGGAGAACATCCCTTGACTGCAGCCTCTCAGATACAATTGTTCACTACTGCTATGTGTAAATACTGTACAGTGTACATACAGTACTTAGGACTGTTTTTGATATTTTTATCCTCAATTCAGTTCAGTTAGAAAACACTTTATTAAGGCCAATTCAAGGTGAGTGTGAAAAAATCTAGATCATCCATAATGCACATAAAAGATCAGACGGTTACATTGTGTGAGAAAGTTCCGTGTGAAATTGAACACTAAAGTAGGCTATATATGTTTTTTTCAATAAAAAAACATTTGTACCAAGCAAGACGATCCAGTTTTCATGTTGATAAGAGCATTAAAATGAGAAAAAATAATGGAACAAAGAGAAATCAAGGGACATTTAGAATAGATACAAATGTGTGATTAATTGCGAGTTAACTATGACATTAAAGGTCCCATGGCATGAAAATTTCACTTTATGGGTTTTTTAACATTAATATGCGTTTCCCCAGGCTGCCTATGGTCCCCCAGTGGCTAGAAATCATGATAGGTGTAAACTGACTTCAGATATGATATTAGGGGACCACTAAGGTCTATATGAAAGAGACTTCAGATACAGTATTAGGGGACCACCAAGGTCTATATAAAAGAGAATTAAGATACAGTATTAGGGGACCACTAAGGTCTATATAAAAGAGACTTCAGATACAGTATTAGGGGACCACTAAGGTCTATATAAAAGCATCCAAAGAACACCATGTCATGGGAGCTTTAATGCAATTAATCCCAATTAAATATTTTAATCGTTTGACAACACTAGTTATTTTCTATCAAAATCAAAATCTAATCCATTCATCTTCTGGCATCAGGACTACTGCACTTGTGCAAATGAAATACCAGCAGTATACCATGCAGACCTAACTGCAGATAAGCAGCCTCCAGTCTGGATATTGTGCGGCTACAACCACCACAGCCCGCCAGCTAAATAGGCTAGATGGGAAGTACCTCCTCAGAAAACAACACATAACAAACATATCCCCTTCCTCAAACAAACATGTCCCCCCGTCTCCACATTATCACCTTAGCCTGAACAAAATGCCTCTCTTTGCTCGCCTCTGGATCCATGAGCTCAGGTACCCGGCTTGTTTGTTAACATCAACACGAAAGAGCGGGAGAGAGGGAGAAGAAGGGGGAAAAAAAATCAATCTAATACTGCAGAACTATCAGATCATATGAAATTATGGATTCTTGGTCTGAGCATTCAGCCCTTGTCTGCCGAGCTGTGCAAATCAATTCAAACAGACACAAAGAGCAAACACACGCAGAACGCCACAATAGGAAATTGAAGCAAGCAGAGCCTCCCTTTTTAAAATATGCCGCTACATATTTGTTTTGTGGATTACCATTCTGAAATGAAATTTGAACAGTTACTTAAAATAATATGCAAAAGATATTTCCTGCTCTTTTTTTTATATTATTCCTCTCCTCCATCCCCCCCGTCCTCTTGTTTGTTGGAGGAGAGGGGAGCGATGGTAGTGGCCACAATGTAAACAGACACACAGAGCTGCTATGATGCTGATTATGTTTCCAAAACATATTTCGGGGGCCTTATCCCCATTGCAGGGAGTATTGAATATTTATCCTCGCCATGTGTTTCTATATTGTGTTGCTGGTTCTGAAAAATGTATGACGATATCTGAAGTGCAGTAAAACTTTTACCAGGAGAGGAATCTGTGTCATGTTAGGCAACATTCATTGACGTTGCCTGTTAAAAGGCAACCTTGCTCCCAGGTGGGAATCTCTTGTATGAGTAATATGAAGAGCAAATATTGTGAATCGAGGGCTTTAATGCAAGTATTCTTCTTGGTGCCCTCATTTTCAGCTCTAGTGTTTTCAATGTTTTTTGTGTTTTTTCTAAGTTTTCTCTGTGCAGAATGGTACATCAGGTTGATATCCTTTAATTGGGTTTCATCTTTGGTGACACCTGAGCAGAATACGTATAAGAAATGCCGTTTGGAATAAAATCAAAATGCACCCACTCAATACACTTACTCAATTGAGGTGCTTTTTTATGAACCAACAGTATCACGTTGCAAAGAGAACAAAAGGCCTCTTGGATTATGTTCCACTGAGCTGCCTTTACACTCCTTTAAACCCTCGCCCTGTTATATCGCTGCCTGCCCGTAGCTATATCTCCATAGCTCTGTACTCTTCCTCTGTAAAGGCACTAAACATTTATGTCCCACACCTCTTCCTCCCCTTACTGCTTTTTAAAGGGACATTGTCCTACTTACCTACCTTTCAGTAGGTAAGTCAGTACTGCTTTGTAATGCCTCAGTTTCCCCCAAGGAGCCACTCAATGCCACTTTTAACCCTGCATTGCTGCTTTACCACATTTTTTACAAAGCCAGTTTTTGGAAACACAAAGTACTGTGTCCAAAAAGGTAGTGTTCCTACCCGATGATTGATTCAGATGTGTCTTTGTGTCTTAGCATCTCAGTAATACCTATGAACATGTGAATGGAAACTGTTACAAGTTTACCCAAAATGGTTTGTGTTTACTCAAACATTAAAAAAAGGTTTTTCTGAGTCATTTGTAATCTTAAGTTTTAAGTGGTCAATCACTGTTATTGTAATCAAATAGTTATACAGGAAAACACAATCACATCACAGACTTGCACACTTGTGAACATGCTTCTTCACTGAGTCTGTAGAAAAGTCTGCCATTGCTGCTGCTCATTTCAAAGTTTATTGCTTGTGGACAACTTGGGTAGTTTGTTTTACTTACAAAACTAAGTATGTCTCACTTAAAATAACCTATTAGGAGCTACTTAATTTACAATGTTTTGTTTGAATAACAACATTCAGTTAGTAAAACTTAAAATTTCCAGCATAATCAGTTTCATTCAAGGTATCTATCTGTTCTTTCAAAATACTTTTTGTATTTTGTACTTCATTCTGTCATGTGATTGGTTGTTGTTTGTAGGTATGCGCCACTCTTTAACATCATTTTAGACATGCATAAGGTACAGGGCTATATCAATTACTGAATTTTAACTAGAAGATATAAACCATGAGGTCACACGGCTATATTTTCCGCTGCGGGGCCCCTAGCAGGCTACTCTGGCATTGCTATGGGGAACTACATCGATGTAATGGCTCCGCACAAGAGCCTGAAGGAACACAGCAAAAAGACATAATTGATTACGTAAATGTGTTGACACAAATAATTTGCGAATAATTAGCATCTAAAAATAACATTTTTGCGACCCGTTCAATCAAAATATTATGTTAAATTATGTGAAAAACAGTGTCTGTAGCTTCCTGCGCAACAAGGACGAGCTGTGACAGACCGTGGTAAAGTTGGTTTTATATTGGAAGGTCAAACTGCATAATAGGTTTTTGGAATGTGTCTAATATCCAACGTCCAGTATAAAACCAACTTTACTGCGTCTGTCGTAGAGAGTCTGCTGCGGTGTGTGGTGGCCCTGCATCCCGGCAAAGACTGGAGCGACTGAGCTTGAAATTCTGAGAAATGCACACAGGGGCGGATTTAGTCATTTTGAGGCCTAAGGCAAACACAGGCATGGGGAAACCCGGCTCCCCCTTTTCAGTCCTTATTTATCTGAGAAAGACCAGTGTGGGTCTGACAGCTGTTTTGGCCAGAGTGCTGGATCATCTTCAATCATAACACATTGATTAGGGTGACTGCTACAGAGATGCGGGGTCTAGCTGCTGAAAGATTAAAGGTGTCACCATCTTCGTCATTGACTGTCATCATCATGGAAGTGAAAGCAGCAGTTCCTTAGATTCAATTCGAGATCCTGTAAGGTTGCCTTGTATGTAGCCCCCCATCGCTATAGCAACCTGGGCTGACACTACTGATCATCGAGTTAGCATAGGGTGAAGATGACAGTCCCCGACAGGAGCTGTCCCCGGCTGGATCTGTCCCCGGTTTTCACTGTGACTGACAGTCCCAAAATTGTTGAAAGAAAGAAAATCTGACCAAACGGAGCCGATCAATCCCTCAGAAGTCAGAGATGTTTTAAAAGTTTTTACCAATGCTAAAATCACTGATTATTTACATGGAGTCCGGTGGGTTTAGCGAACACACACGGACTTTTGTGTTTTAAAAAAGGATCTTAATCTTTAACAGAAAGGTCGACCTCCTGAGAAATCCTTTCCATTATGTTATGAAACAATATTGATTGTGAGACACTTAGAATATTAATCTAATCCTTTATTAGAGAAGGATAAGCAACAAGAAAATGAAATCATGAATTTGGTCTCTTCAGACCAGTCTGCCATTAATATCATCTGGGAATATCGCATAGATTCAACAATCTTCGGTGTAACCTGAAGCTGAGACCACGGACACTGTCATGGAGTTTTTTCCAGAGAGAGTGGACACTGATGGCATCACAGGTCTGCCGTTGGCGGCGCACCGATTTGTCGGGCAGCGGCCGCACATCCATGATGCGCCTCGACCATAGACCGTTAATATACAGTCTATGGCCCGAAAGATGCTCCGACCGGAAAAGAGATCAGGGTGCCAGTGCAACCATTCCTAACCATCTAAACAACTGTAGTAGGGTTTAAATCAAGCCCGTTCAACAATAGTGACAAGTAGGCTAATGCATGTTAATGAAAATAAAGCAGAAGACATGCAGAAGACAACGGAATAACTGTTAAACACGTTTATTTCGGATCAGACGGCAGCTGATTTGACACATGAGACTCAGGATTAATCTTAGCCTGGCTGTTAGCCTGCTCTGGACCATGCTAGCCGCAAAGAATAAATCTCCATGGTTACTTGGCTGGGCTTAATTCAATCTGGTTTCAATTGCAACCGAGTCTAAGCCATCAGGATAACTTGAATATCCCGGCTTAATCCCTTATCCTAGTTTCGTGCAATAAAATGGACTGGGATGGGTACACTCAGTGTTAGCACCAAGCACCGGTTCTTGCTGCTCTTTAAACGTTAATGTTAGTGTTGTCAGTAGCCGGCGTGAAAAAGGTTGGACCTTTGGAAGTTTTGCTAAAAACGTTCTGCTTTCTTCCCCGCTTTTTTCAGAACCACTTGTAGACGCCCATTTTCCAACCGTCTGACCCTCCAGCATCCAGCATGCTAAGCCGTTTGTTTACAAACACACACGCAGGTGTGCAGTAGGATAATGGAATAGTCCAATGTAGTTGGGACTGGGGGGGGTTTCTCATCATGAATTAAACAATCGGATAGCACTTTAGCGTATCAATGTTTAGAGATATAATTAATAGGTGAAAAGTAAGACAACAAATCGTAAACATAAGTTTATGAGGTGTTTTAGGGGGCCCTTGGTAGCTTGGGGCCCAAGGCAATTGCCTACCTTTGCCTAATGGTAAGTCCGCCTCTGAGTGCACAGGATGAAGAGGAGGAGGGGAATGAAGGAGAAGGCAGTAAACTGGAGAGACCAGGTGGGTCAGAGGAGGAGAAGACCACAGAAAGAGATGCAGAAATAAGTGAAAGAGAAAAGGAAAAGGACGAATTGACTGTGAGAGAGGAAGAGGAGGCTGCAGATTCAGAGAGACGGACAGAGGCAGTGATCAGGAGAAAGATGAAGATGACAGGGAGGAAGAGGTCAGTTGAAAGGCCCATTTGTTAAAATAAAATAATAAGAATAATGTATACTTTATCAATCCCACAAGGGGAAATTACAATTTGCACTCTGTTATTACACACAGGCCTGATTTACACACACACGCTCAGTGGTTTTTCTTTTTACACATGCACTAATGGAGAGATGTCAGACTGAGGGGGCTGCCCAGGTTTCTGAAATACAGACCAGGGTTCGGTGCCTGGCAAACACCTTGTCAGTGCCCAAAACTAGTCACCTCTCCAAATCCACCACCATAACTTCTTCCCCATAACTTGAACCAGCGAGCCTCCGGTTTCCAACCCAACTCACTATGGACTGAGCTACTGCCACCCCCAGACATATAGTGGTGGTGATGGTGCACTGAATATGACACGTCTTTAGGGAGATCTGGGTTTGATTCCCATTGTTATACATCAACTATTGTGTCCTTGAGCAAGAAAGACACTTAACCCCTAGTTGATCCAGAAGTGTGTGACCTTTGATATATAGCAATTTTTTAAAAAGTGGATAAAAAGTGTCAGCTAAATGACTGTAATGTAATGTAATATAGGGCATCAACATAACATGTTGATATAGTTGATTGTGAAACAATATATACAGTACATGATGTTGACTTTGAACTACATCCAACAGTGTAGCCAATGGTTTACTTTTACTCCGTACACAATAATGGCCTGCTTCATGGCTGGTGATAATTTCACATTTTAGCATATTAGGAATAATCTCTAGTTTGAAGTTAAGGCTTCCCTAGCTGTCTGCTTTATTCCACTGTTGCAGTCAAAAGATAATTGATTGGCAACATATTGAAACATTTAATAATTACTCTGTAGCCACCAAGTTCTGTGAAGGATTAATTGTAAAAAGTTATGTCAAACAATTGTGCATCTGTTTTGTCTTTTGCATACATCCATCTCCACTGAGCCATGCAGAAGCCTGATTTGTTATTATGGAAGTATAGGCTATAGGCTATATTTATTTAATACATCAGATTTCATATGTTGCTAAAATTGCGCTTTTTTACTGTAAGATTAAAGGGAAAAGAGCTTGGATGTTTAACAAGAGCTATTCATTATTTGACCTACTACTGTTAAAAAAAGTAAATACAGACTACTCCTTTTGCACTTGTTCTGTTTACTTTAAGTTTTTATTTTTATGTTCCTCCTCTAAAATTTCTATCTATCTATCTATCTATCTGAAAGTGACTTTATTTTTTTTGTTGGACTGATGGCTGACTGGCTTCAGGTTACAGGTTATTTGAACCTTATTGAAATTCGTTTTGTGTAAATTGTTAATAATTGAGCAATGGGAAAATAATCGCTAATTTAAAAATGAATCGTTACATTAGTCGACTAATCAACAAATAATCGCTGGATTAATCGTTTGGGACAGCCCTAATCAGATGTACCGCTCACAGGATCAAAATGGGAAAAGGTCAAAGGTCATCGCCCAGGAGAGGGATTCAACGAACTCCATTATAGACAGAATACCAGCTGAGATCACATTGGTTTTTTTTTAACCAGGTCAACAGTTTTCAGATTACATTATGTGTTTACATAATTGCAAACGGGTTCCCCAATGTTTTCCTTTAGTTTTTTTTTAATTATATCAGATAAATAAACAGAATGTGCCGTTGGAACATTGGATGAATGCTTGCTGATAATGGGCAATGTAGATATTGCATTAAAGATCAGCCCCCCCACTCAGATCAGCTGGTATTTTGTCTATAATAGAGTGGTATGGAAGTGACCCCAAACTTTTGAACAGTAATGTATGTATATTATATATATTTCTTGTACCAAAGAACTGAAGGATAAGTCTAGTGAACAGCAAATCTCATTATAAGACCAAAACCAATTATCCTATCAAACCATACCACCAAAACCATACAATCCTGTGTGTGTGTGTGTGCGTGTTGTGTGTCTAAGGTCCAATAAAGCCATAATGCTCCATTGTTGTCCTAAAAAATAATGTAAGACACATCCATGAGTCACCGAGTTGCTCTTGGTGACATGTTTCTTCATCACTTTGTATAGTGTCCAGATCCATTGGGTTAGTAGGAGATGATAGTAGTATTAATATAATACTAGGGCTGGGCAATGATTACAAGTTTTAATCGTGATTAATGCATGATTTCCCTGATTAATCGCGATTAATCGCATTGCTATACGCAAAATCCAAAAATGAATTCAAAAGTAGTGTATAGCGCAATTTTATTTTAAATGTTCTGCCATATGAATGAAAGTGCCTTCTGCATAGTCAGCATAATGCACTGGAACTACTGGGGACTACAGTGATGTCCCGCTGTCCCCAGTGAGAGCAACAGTTGTTGCTTTTGCAGTCCTCTCCTTTTCATACAACTCCTTTATTCTCCTTGTGATGGTGCGTCTTGAGGGAATCTCATACCTGATCTCAGAATGTCTCTCAGACCGTCGCAGTCGCAGCGGGGTCTGTTAGCAGTTAGCTTGATGGTTAGCCGCTGAACTTTTATAAATTAGGCAGAAGCAGCCGCCAGACTAACCTCGTGATCCAGACTAACCTAGTGACTCGTGGAGGACTTCACTGTGAGCGGACCATTAGAGACGATGTGACCAGCAGGTAATGTTAACTGGTCCCTATGTACTAACAACGTTATATTATAAACGATAGGTAACCCAGCAACAGCGATTATGAGCTTGTCCTCAGAATTAATGTTTTGGTAGGAACGAAAGTTTACATCGTATGTTTCTCCGGGATCAGCCCGCGCAAAGGACGTCTATATTCTCATTGGAGGCTGGCGTTAGCCGCTGCTTGCCACTGAACTGCGTCATAGCTCATTACCCTAAATTTTCTGAATGAACACAAAACGTTTTGGCCGTTTTGAGCTCAACATGCTCAAAACGGCCAAAACGTGACGCGACATATTTGCCGCTTGTCCTGAGAATGAATGTTTTGAAAATGATTGACTTCCGGTAACTTTAGACGCTCAAGTCGGTGGCGGTGTGAATGTACAGTAATGGATCTGCAGTCTGTAGCTGTCCACATCTCTATGGCATTTGTTAGCTTCTCTTGCCTTTTGTTTATCTATACTTACCCACATGCTGCATCTAACGTAGTCTGCCGAAGCCTAGCACCGCTGTTTGTTTTGTTGGATGATTTGCTGGTATCAACTGTGTGTATTGCATTGAGGTGATATTTCAGAAAACTTGATAAAAAATTCAACTTTGCAGTGGTTACAAATCACTTTTGTTCTGGCGAGTGCGCCGTCTGGAATAACTTAAAAATGAAAATGGCTACTATGTAAAAGTTCCGTATCCTTCTCCATGTTTGTTGGTTTGTGTATCTTCCAATTCTTTTTTTTTGGTTCCTGTAAGCACGGCAGCAGTCAGCAACATACCTTTACAAAATAAAAGCCTGTGAGCAACAGACTTTTGCAATTATTAAAGACATAACAAAAAAATTGCATTAATGCGCGATAACATACTTGTCAACGTTAATTTATTTTGAGTTTTGAGTTTACGCGATAATAACTTGCCCAGCCCTATATATTACATTTGTAATTTATACTTTTTATTGATCCCCACTGGGGAAATTACAATTTACACTCTGTTTGCTAGAAATCACTACACACACGCCTGAAATACTACACACACAGGGCCTTTTATACAGAGAGATGACAGAGTGAGTGGGCTGCCAGTGCTGGACCAGTGCCGTGAGCAGGTGGGGGGGTACAGTGCCTTGCTCAAGAGGACCTTGGCAGTGCACAGGAGGCAAACTGGCATCTCTCCAGCTACCAGTCTACACTCCGTACTACAGCCCGATATTCTGATATTCTGATTTAGTATCAGTCGATATATATTTGAAAACTAAAATCCAGAAACGCCTAAAAAAACATAAACAGATTTCCCTAAGATTAGTTATTTGTAGTTATTTATGTCCTCACCAAAATATGAAAATTATTTGTTTTATTGTCACAACAGAACAGAGAAACATCAAAATATATTAAAGTTCTGATAAATAAAATGTATAAAAATACAAACTTAAGATATAAAACTTAAAGTCCTTTGTTCAAAACACAATAACTAAAAAAAATCAGTTTGCCAACAGGGAAATGCTTTGGATATCACTCATAACATGGTTGACCGTCTGCTTTTTAAATTTATTTTTTATTTTTTTATTGGCCATTATAAATGCTTATACCAATAGTTCGGGAAATGCTTTATATCAGCCGATAATATCAGCCCGCCAATATATCAGTCGGACTGGTCTGTACGGGACTTGAACTAGCGAACCTCCGGTTCTCAACCCAATATAATAGAGGATTTTAAAGTGTCTTCTGTGAATTTGTGAATTTGTGTTTATGCCGGATTCAGACTGCATACAATGCCATACATTTTTGCTGTGACTTGGCAGAGAGACATTGACAGTTACACGTTGGTCCCGGACCAATCATCACTTGCCATCTTCACAACGTGCATGATGTCATCAAGAAGGAGGTGCTAGGAACCGACATACAGGAAGAAGAATAGAAAAGTAGCCTTCTAAACAATGGCGTCCAAATCTGCCATCATCATTCCTCTTGTTGCTTTGCCATGTTTACAGTTGTGTGCGGCAGAGCTCTGTGTGTTCCTACTGATCAATGACGGGGACATGGCAGAATTTGTTGTGAAAGGCTTAATAAAATTCTATGATAGTTTCTCTGCCAAGACGTTTTGAGGCCCAGATGCCACGTCGGTTGTTGTCCACAATGACACTTTTGTGTAAAGTAGCCAGAGAGTAAAAAAATGATAGGATGGCAGACTTCTTTAATTCCAACGAGTGCATATTTATTTACAGTGTGCCAAATACACATAAACATGAAAAAAACTATGAAAAGAAAACTTAAGCAAAAATAACAAAATCTAGTCGTACCAAATGAAAAAAAGCATGATTTTGTATCAGCACGGCTTCCCCCCTGAGCATCAAATTGCCACTGCCATGGAGTTCAACAGTGTTGTTCAGGAAGTAGAAATCATCCCATTCATTTTCTCCATAAGATTTTGATTATCAGCCAGAACGTCTAAACCATGCAGGGTAGGCTGACCGCAAATTATGATCAACCTCGTTTTAGGAAAAAACATGTTTTATTCGCAATGTCATGGAGAAGTACTACACTACCCACAATCCTAAGCACAACAGCAACGTCTCTGATTGGTGGAGCTTGCTGTAACCATGGAAATATTTACGGAAACCATGGAATTGTGAATCTTTTTTTTTCATGGTCATGATTCATCTCGGAGCTGGTTGGCTTGTTTCCAGGCTTAAAACTCTTTAGATAACCATTTAATGAAATATCAATGGAGATACTGAACGTGGAAAATCACTTCCGGAAACAGAGCTGTTAATAAAGTGGGCAGTTACCGTTGAGCTATATAGGGCTTTGTACTCCCCCACTATCTCCCAAAGGTAGACAAAACATTTCTAACATTACAAATATCTCCACACAGCTAGACTTATATTGTGCTCCTCTACACATTTAAGGGACACTTGATGAGGTAAGTCTCCCAATTACCTCTCAGATGCATCAAATAAAGACATGGATTGTCTCCATGCACAAGAAACCCCCATCAATTGAACTGGTCCAACGATGTCAGTGATTACATCATCAACAGCATAAATACACAGAAAATGCTCGGCTGTTCCTCCCCGAACATTTCAGAATGGAGGACCAGACCAAGGAACAGAGACAAGGTGTGTGTGTGTGTGTGTGTGTGTGTGTTAATTAACAACCAACTTCTAAAAAACAAACTCAAACTACACTGTGGTTGTTAGTGATGGCGAGATGAACGCGAATGACGATGGCGAATGAGATTGGTTCGCAAAAGGGTCGATTTCTCTGGCTTCATGTGCTCACAGTACCTCCAGTTGGTCAAAGAATGTAAAACAGTTTCATAGATTACCGATGGTCTGACGTGATCTGTGACACACCAGATTTTGCTTGAGTAAAAGCTTAGAAATAATACATTGCCATGTAATCTATTCATATCGATACAGCCTGGTGGTATATAATGATTGTATTACATAACTGTATATGAATTGCCTTGAGAGGATCAAATGTTTGTAAATCAATCTATGGTCATTATATAATAATGGCAGAAAGGGCAAAAACTGTGGTCTAGCTGGGGCCGAGGGCAGTGAATGATGAAGACGGTATAGCGTTTTTATTTAACCCTTGTGTTGTCTTCCCGTCAAAATTTAAAAACCAGCACTTTTGTTGACTCTTTTTATTGATTTAAAAAAAAAAGATTTCTTACATTTTTGTCTCTTTTTTTTAACACTTGACACTTTTTTTTCAATGTTTGTCACTTTTTTTTGACATTTTCAACACTATTAACTTCTAAAAGCAGAAATTAGGAATTATTTAGACTAAAATCAAAGGAATGCATGTTGATGGATAATCACAGACTGGAATATGTCAACTTTTACTCAATACTATTTCTAAACCACTTCAATTTTTTTTCAAATGTTATACAATTGAATAAGATGCCCCAAAATTAATGAAAGTAGAGATTTGTACTTGCCAAAGAGCGTTGTGTGGAATCAATCATGTTATTTTGGGGAATTAAAAAGAACATTGATATAGGAAAACGGGTCAATTTGACCCAAGGACAACATGAGGGTTAAGAACATTCATTTCTTAACTATGTCCACCAAAATTTAAACCACTTCTAAACCTATGGACGGGCAGCGAGGCTTTGTACTGTCACCAGTGGTTGTGTGTTAGTTAAATTTGAATTAAAAGCTATTTTACACAAACAAACCTTGGCTAGAAAGTGCAGAAATATTGCACAAAAGTAGGGTTGGGCAATATGGAGAAAATTAAATATCACAATATTTTTACAATGACATTTTTGATAAATAGTCATCAGTAATGTGGATATAATGACTATATGGGTAAAGGCAAATAACAGTCTGGTAAGTTCAGAAAATGACATAACTTTACTCTAATGCAGCCTTTAAAATCAGGAAAAGACAACACTTATACCATATTATATTACGATATCCAAAAGATGACATCTAGTCTAATATCACAACATCAATATAATAGTGATACATTGCCCAGCTGTCTAACAATAAACAGGATAAAACGATTGTTTTAGTTTAGTCAACACCCCACATCTCCCGGGTCCAGCTACATTCTGCCTGATATTGTGTCTCATCTGTACATAAGGAAAGCTGGTTTCACACAGTCTCCAAATATACAGTTATGGTAATTTAATGTATCAGGTAAGTCATAGCTTTGAGGTCTAATTTCGTTCAACAAAATGTATAATATTGATATATGACTGCTGGTATTTTTAGGGATGCTGAGCAAAAAATAACCTTGCCAGATGAGTGAAATCCTGGGGCTGGAAAAGTATCGTTCTGTTGACACATGTCATTTATTATTCATTTCTTTTGACAGGGTTTTCTTTTCGTAGTCTAAAATCTCTATAATATCTGTGTAAATGCGCTTTTTACCAGTTCTGTCTACTTTTATTGGTGTTAATATAAGAGCTCCTCCATTCAACCAATGCATCTATATGAGGGGGCCTTCTCTTTTCAGTGTCTGCTTTTGTACATGTGCAAAATAAAGTTGCACTAATGACTGTAAAATTGATGACAACTTCAGTGCTCAGCACACAGGGTGCTGAAAGAAAAATACTTTTAACTTTATTATCAATGTGTTGCACTTCAAGTAAGAGTGTGAAAGCTAAAGCACCACAAATAGCTGTTGGTAAGTACTGATCTGGATTCACCTCATCACTAATTTAATAAACAGCATAGCATTTTACCTAAAAATGCAGACATGACACAGTACACTCATGATCAGTGTTTTTCATAGCCAAGCATACAGTGAGTGATTTTAGTGAGTTGATGTGTCCTATTGACACTGGATAAGTATTATCTGGTTACTTCTATTCATCTGTAATAATTCTGGAGGTTGTCTGTGATCTGAATCCTGTGCGAATTGACCATATATGTGATTTATTAAGATTCATTTATAAAATTACCCCGCAAATGACTATTTCACTGAACACTGAGGTCTTGGGATTGACACCTGTGCGTAGGGGGGGCTGCGGACGATGCCTTTCATGACCATCCTAGCTTGGACCACTGTCCGACCGGCGACCTCCTTCCCAGAGTCGATTAAGGCTTTGTCCGAGGGCTGACGGTGATGCTGTGTGGCTGTTGCCGCCCATGGGATGATACGGTATGCGCCTCTGGTAACCTCTACCGGACCTAGCCCAAAAAGATACGGAACCCCAACCCAAGTGCATTGCGTTGGCTTTGCCCCGGCCGTCTTTGCCCCGGCCGTCTTCGTCCCGGCCATCTTCGCCCTGCCCTTCTTCCTCACTCCTCCGGGGTACCCAACTCTCGGGGTAACGTTCCAGAAAAGTCTGTATTTTCCATTAAAAGCAGGCTACGATTATCTCATGCGAATGCGACACACGAAACTATGGGTAATTTCTAATTTACAAAGTCCCCAGATGATGGTAAGCCCATGAGAATAGGGCTTTAGACTGAACACAGCATATTTTAGTTTCTGTGTACAAGGGCATTTTCACACCAACAGCCTTTAGTTTGGTTGAATTGAACTAGATAGCTAGAGTATTTTTCTGAATTGAGTCATGAATACATGTTTATCACAGAAAATAAGGTAAGGCCATTGATTTTCAGGTAGAAAAAATGTATACCATTTTTCTTCTTTCAAAAATTTGAAATGGGTCAATGTGACCCGAATACCATACAAGGATTAATGAAATGAGCTGGTTTACAGTCTTGCTTCCGCCCCCAGAAACATCGGACCAATAAGAGGAGGGGACGTTCTTGCGGGATTAGTAATGGTGCATTTTGGTACGCTTGGATTTTTCCAAGTGTAAACCAAACCGACCGAGGGCAAATCGCTCCAAGTTTACAAACTCACCAACTGATTCGGACCAAAGCAAAGAACTACAGAAAACGCAGAGTCAGCAGAAAGAGGTGTGGGTGCAAACGTGCACTCTATAGACACAAACTAAAGAGAAAACAGATCTTTTTAATCATATTTTAGCTTTAGCAAACAGTTTGCACTTATGACTAGAATAACAGTTTTCGGTCCGTTGTGATATCGCTCAGTCGTTGCCAGCCACGTTGCTCATTTTTACAGCCTTTCCACTTTGGAAGAAGTAAAGGTCCTTTTCCTCCATAGGTGAACACTGTAGAAAAACAAACCAGTGTTAACGGCGTGATCTCCCTCAATTACCTATTTATGTGTGTGTAGTCGAACATCATTATCCTCCCCCAGAATCAAAAACTTGCCTTGCAATGTCTTTTGTTACCCTCTTTGTGCTCTCCGTTTTTCCTTGCTTTAGCCCCTCACTCAAACCAAGGTCTACCTACCCCCACCCCTGCCATAAGAGCTCTGAAGGGCACCCAGGTGCCCAAGAGGTCTCTGTAATGAGTGCTAATGAGCCCATTGACAACCTCAGTACAGGCTGATTGGTGCTGCAGGCTCCCATCATGTGCTTTACAGAGCACTTCCTGGCACAGGCCACAAGCCTGCTGGATCCCTGCCCTGCCATGCCCTCCGTATCAGCTTGATGTGGTTACCAGAGAGAGGCTAGTGAATCTCTGATGCTGAAACTGTAAGGGTCACACATCTTTCACTGCAAATAACTGATTACGTTTTTTTGTTAGCCCTTATATCGAGCACCTATGTACTGTACATAAAAATAAACTTCCTCATGTGCAGTAGGTTATGGAGGGGTGTGGCGTCTGATGATCTGCTCTCCTTCTCACTTCAATGAGAAACAATATATTTTCTACATGCAAATGACCAAAAAACGTCACCGATTTTGGACATAAAGGACTGCTTTAGTTCTAAAAAGGATCTCCGTGTGATTAACTGATTATTAGCAATATTTAGCATTTGTTGATCTGCTTAATTGCGCATGTTGCGACAAGTTTTGCATGTCGGAAGACAAAAGATTTCTTTCTTTGCATATTCTGTTACAGGTGACTACGCTAACAGCTAACCATGCTAGCGACTATCACTCCCGTGTAAGTTGAATGCAGATTTGAGTCACGCATGCTCAGATTTAGACGGTTGGTAACCAGGAAAACTCAGCCCAGAGTAGTTTTATTCTCCCCAAAACAAGTTTAATTTATATATAATAATTTTTTACAAAAGCTCCAGCAAATTTAGGCATTTTGGACCGCAACAATCTCAAAAATAGAAATCCTCAAAAATGTCAGTCCTGGAGGGCCTGACATTTCTAATTAATTCTAAGGTTGCTCAAGTGGCAGTAGCTCAGTTTGTAGGGATCTGGGTTGAGAACCGGGGGGTTGCTGGTTCAAGTCCCAGTACAGCGTGTTGGATGGTAGGAGTGGTAGCTGGAGAAATGTCAGTTCAGCTGCCGGGTGCTTTTGAGCAAGGCACTGTACCCTCAGGGTGCTGGTCCAGCTCTGACATGTGTGTGACTGTGTGTGTGTGTGTGCATATATATGTATACAGTATATAATATATTTCAGGCCTATGTGTAGTGAATTCTAACAAAATGCAGTGTAAATGGAAATTTCCCGACTGGGGATCAATTAACAGTATACATTATTATTATTATTATTATTATTATAGGCCATGTGTGCACAATAATGCCTCTCTTTCTCTTTCTCTCCTGCTAACCTTGCAGATTTTAATTATCAAGAGAAATGTGGAGATTTTCTTAAAGAAAAGAACAAAAAACTGCTTTCAAATAATCTCCCTTTATAATCTTGAAATATTTGTAAAACAGCTCAACTATGCAGAAAAAGCACAGAAGGTCAATGAGCGTAAGGTTCTAGGTCACTGTTGGAATATTTAAATAATATATATATGACACAAAAAACTTGAGTCTGCAGATGCATAACCCTGCTGCTGGCTACAGAAGAATTTAAAAAAAATAACTTTATTTTCTCAGTCTTATAGGCAACAAGCTATGAGATACTGTATGTTTTCAAGGTGGTCCAAGCAAATGAAAACGCAAGGAAACGATAGGCTCGTTAGAGATGAGCCAGGCCTGCGCAGAATCCATTACAGGTGATGGCCGCCCAATGCATGCTGGTTAGATTTGATTAGATTTGTGTCCCATTTGATCTTGACTTGCTCTGACGTCATGTGCACGTTGGCAACAATATCCTCACAAGATCAAGGCAGACCCAGTTTTTGAGCCAGGCTCTGTAAATGCTCTCCACCTACTGCAAGACCCAGGGCATGCTGGGAAACGCTTGGCTCACCTCTGATCTAACAGCTGATTGTTTCACCTTGACATTTTATATACATATGTCATGGTTGTTGAATTGGAGGGATTTTGTTTGATTTGTCTTATTTTAACAGAATACATGTCGATGGGGTTTAGTAGTCAGACAGAGAGACTAAATCCATTCAGATTCCGGATCATCTACGGTCTGTTGAATATTAATATCAGCAATGGATTGCATGTAGAGCATTTAAACTGGCCACTCTGTCAGAATCAAATTAATTGCGAGACAGCGTACAAGCTGATATATGGTCTGATAACATTTTAATGAGTCAGAATCAGACCTAACAGGATGTGTGTGTTTCTGTGACTTCCTGTCCAGCCTAAAGGCTGCTGGAAACTGATGTAAACTGTCTGACTTGACCACAGATTTTTGGAATAACCCTAAGAATAATGACCAATATACATGTTCATATTCATGTAAGTTTTCATAGTACTGGCAGTCCATAAAAACCTTTTATATAGTGCTAGTGTCACCCAAGCAGAACAGCAGGTGGTTAAAGGTTAAGTCTGACATTTCTCAAACTTTTATAATGTTAGATATGCACCTCTGTGTGAAGTAAGACGAGCTGTCATGGTATCAAATAAATACAATACTTGTTTCCTTTTAGAGGTCCAAATTGAAAAGATCATACAACAGGGTGCATGCACACAAGCCTGGGTTCTGCTTCAATGGGTAAGCTGAGCAACAGGCCAATCTTTTCCAAACTTTGTGTATTCCCTGAAGTACCACAATCATGGAATCCACTTTGTTAGCGCTCGTCAACATGGCTAGCTTTGCGCTCTGAATATGATTGCTCATGTCCCACTGTAGGGCTTGTCAGATGAGGGGATATTCCTCACTCTGTATCCTTCCACTCCTCCTGTCCTTCCTGTCATCTCCGTGGCAGCAGGAGACATCTGGACGACTGTCACGGTTGACACGGTTGGTTGACGAGCACTGACAAATCCCCATGGACCACGGAAAACAGGAGGAGGGGACTCTCATTGGTGATGATGGACTCTGTGTGTGCTTGTGTGTGTGTTGCAAGATGTTAGTAAGATTAATAGTATCTGTTACAGGAATTTAAATTATCATTATATGTGCACATGATCAAAGATGTTTAATGGACACAATGTCGCACAGTGGTTTAATGTATCTAGTTCAAAGTGTATACCTTTGGAAGGGCCACCATGTTTTCCATGAGGACTGTCACAGCTGGTGTTGATTGCTACCCTGATTGGCTACTCTTGCTGCATGAACAATGAAGTCCGCTAAGACTGAATCTATGCTTTCTGCGGCATTTGAACTTAAAAAGTTATATTTCACGGGATTAGGGGTTGATTAAAGGTCCCATGGTATGACAATTTCTCTTTGAGGTTTTATAACATTAATGACTTTCCCCAGCATGCCTATGGCCCCCCAGTGGCTAGAAATGACGATAGGTGTAAACCGAGTACTAGGTATCCTGCTCTGCCTTTGAGAAAATGAAAGCTCAGATGGACCCATCTTGAATCTTGCTCCTTATGAGGTCATGAGGGGAAAGGTTACCTCCCCTTTATGTGCTTTGCCCGCCCAGAGAATTTGACCCATCCATGAGAGAGAGACATTATGGCTTTCAAACGAGCAAAGTGGCAGTTGGTCAAGGCCCCCCCCCTCCTCTTCAAAAGCTTCAGACTCAGAAATGGCACATACTAAGGAAAGCTCATTGTGGGACTGGCTCTAGTGGCTGTAATTCTGCACCAAGGCTGAATTTTGGGAAAGAGACTTCAGATCAGTATTAGGGGACCACTAAGGTCTATATAAAAGAGACTTCAGATACAGTATTAGGGGACCACTAAGGCCTATATAAAAGAGACTTCAGATACAGTATTAGGGGACCACTAAGGCCTATATAAAAGAGACTTCAGATACAGTATTAGGGACCACTAAGGTCTATATAAAAGAGACTTCAGATACAGTATTAGGGGACCACTAAGGTCTATATAAAAGAAACTTCAGATACAGTATTAGGGGACCACTAAGGCCTATATAAAAGAGACTTCAGATACAGTATTAGGGGACCACTAAAGTCTATTTAAAAGCATCCAAAGCAAAACCCTGTGTCTATTATTTTCTATGTAAGAAACTCCTGAATGTTAATACGTATAATGATACATTTTATTTTTACCACTTTTCATGGTACTTAAAGACACTTTATAGTAAAAACCTAGCCTGTACATCCAGACCCAAATCCAACATGATTAAGGGTCTGGCATCGAGTAGTAATAAAGTCGGCTATCTTGAGGGGCGGCACCAAGCGTGCATTTGAAAATCTCACTGCACGTAATTGGATAGCACTACGACCAATCACAACAACACACGGGGTGACGTGAGCCCCCATACGCTTAGCTACCAGTGGAGCTAACTGGTAGATTAAATTGTCGTCTTCTGTTTAGCTCGCCTCTGGCCCGCCTACATCAGATACACCGATGTGATTGGTGCAGTTTGGTTACAAAGGCATAGTTAATGAACAGCAGTAACTTGCTGAGCAAATTCAAACTATGCTCTCGTGAGAACCCCATGGGTAGCAAAAACCAGTACATATATCACAATAAAAACAATAAAAACCAACACATAAAACAAGCAAATTAAAAGCAATTAAAAACAGTAAAGCCAGTAGCTATCAGGTGAGAAATATAAGACTATTGTTTGTGGAAAGCTAATCTGAAGAGGTGTGTTGTGATGATGGTTTTGAATGTGTTCAGGTGAGCACAGTCACAGATGTGTATGTGTGTATGGGTTCCAGAGGGAGGGGGCTGCAATGGTGGAAG